>VYZT01016543.1:52996-71247 GCA_013400735.1 Pomatostomus ruficeps
GGCGGTGTCCTCGGCCTCCTCCGCCGCTGCCGCCCCGAGAGCTGGGGGAGGAGAACCGGAGAAGCGGTCGGGGTGGGGACGAAGAGGACGGGGAGACGGGCTTTCCGGCCACTGCGGCGGCCAGCCTGCCTGCTCCCTCCCGCCGCGGCGCCCCGCCGGCCCCCAGCCCTGACCCGCGCCCACCTGCGGGCGGAGCGGTCCCCCGGAGCCGCCGGGGAGAATCCGGCCGGGGCTGCAGCCCAGAGCCTACCGGAGCGGCTCATGGAAGGGCTCGGATGAGGCTGAGACCTGTTCCCACTCCGCCTGCACCTAGGGGCGTTTCCCCAGCCCCGGTGCCGAACCTTCCCCCGCCGAGCCGCCACACCAGGGGATGAATTTCCTTCCATATACAAACATCCCTCTCCCTTGTCTTCATCACCAAGCCTGGGTTGCTAATGCACCTGTCTGCCTGCTAAAAGGCCTCTTCCCAGTGTCTACCACAACTGAGTGGGGGAAAGCTGCTGTACAAAGGGCTGCACACGTGGAAGCAACTACAGATTTCCCTTCAGCTTTGACAGCGACTCTTCCGGGGCAAGGTGACTCCGAAATCGAGGGTCATAAAGGAAAGGAGGTTCTGCAATCAGCTTCTAAACACACATTTGCCCCAGTTAGTTATCCAGATGTGCTTTCAGGATTTAAGACCGATTCATGTTTGTTACCAGTTATGCAGATCAATACGTTATACAGGATTCAGACATAATCACTCCAGCAAATTTTCAACAGAGGAAGCAAGGAATACACCTTCACCCAGAACAAAATGTTATGTGGCATTCTCTAAAGGATGCTCACTTGGCAATTTGCTCCTATAATGACACAACCAGAGCTTTCATGACCACAACAGATGATCAAATAGGCCATATCCTGCTGCTAATGTCCCTCAATATATTCTGAAAATAATGGCTATGATCCACAAACTGTTTTCACACAGCCTTTATTCAACGCTCCTTAGAGGTAAAACATGGGCTACAGCAGAAATGACAGCAATCCTAACACAGCCTGCCCATTCCCTCCTCGAATGTGACTTAACGATTCTCTGCTAGAACAGAGAATAAAGAAAGAAGCACAACTGGGCAAAATCAATGTAGAGACTATGCCGTGCCCTGACAATTGGTTTACTCCCTCGAACATACTAGACAATGAGGCTGTGTTTGCTCTGCTCTCACTGGCAGGAGCACATCATTTCCTCTCAAATGCACTGTCATTAATAACCTGATTTAAACCAATATTCTGGAAATTAATGCTCAAAATGACACAATTTGGCAGACACATCCCAAGCATTAATTAGTAAAAAGAAAGCATGGGAGTGTAGACCTATAAAACTTGTATGACAACACTTTATAAAAGATTTGCTTTGCACTTCTATTAGCTACCACAAACAGAGTTCCCACCCTAGCACTGTTTGGAGCTATACAGGTATAAAATATAAGAAAAGTGATTCAAATTGATCATCGAGAACTTTATGCTGTGCCTGAATCTTTTCAGGAACTTCACTGAAACTAAGTCATCAGACTCAACCGCGACCTGCCAGAACACAACCCGTACCCTTGCATGCCCCAAAATCCAGGATCGGCTGCCGCCTACGGTTAAGTTGGCTGATTTTAGATTATATATATATATATATATACATATGTATTTATACACATTTTTAGGTGGCACAACGAAAGCCCCGTTTGAGACACAGTCTGAAATCTCTGTCCTCACAAAACTCCGTGATTCAACCTTCTCCCAAGAGTCAAACCCACGTGGCGGCGGGACGGGGAGCCTCCGCAGGTTTCCCTGTCGGAAACAGCTGTCCCGGCGCAAAAAAGGGTAGATAAATGGAAGCAACAAAAGGGAACAGTCCGGTGGCTCCACGCGGCGACGTGGGGCTTTCCCGTGCTGGGGACTTCGGGCAGGGTATCCCCCCGGCCCTGGCTCTTTCGCCCCACCTGGCTTCCGCCGTCTCCCTCTCCGAGAATTAGCAAAAGCGGCCTAAGATTTGGGAGTGCGCCCTGCCTTTTGTCCTGGTTTAGAGGAGCGGAGGGGATTTTTGAAGGTCCCCCCCTCGTACCTGGCGGGTTGGTTGCATCTGGATCCGGAGCAACATTTCCTTTTTGGAAAAAAGAAAAAAAAAAAAAAAAAAGAAAGAAAAAAAAAAGGGAAAACCCCTTGGATCTAAAGCATCTGCATTACTGCATTACTCACCACCACTTTGTCTGCTGCTCGACTGGCTAAATGCATGCACGGAGAGCCGGCCACCGCACACGAGGTACCCGCCGCTGCCAGAGCCTCTCAGGAAAATGAAGCAATATTCATGAGCTGACCTCACTGGGCCTGGGAGACGGAAAGCGGGGCGGGGAGGGAAGAAAGCAGCGAAGAGAAGAGAAAGGAAAAGATTAAACGGTGAGAACCCCGCCCAGGCCTGAAGGCTGAATAAAGTCCCTTCATCTGTCTGCACATGATGGAGTAGGATTACAGCGCAAATGGGGGAAGGAGCGGGCTGCAAGCAAGGGATGCGCCCGCTTTCCCTTCCCAATGCATGCAGGCAATCGATCCTGATCAATTATTTAGCGTCCCCTTCAGGGGAGCCTGCTCGGGCCGGGCAGGGATGACGGGCACCTTTCTGCACGGACAGGGATGCGGTGACAGGGCTTTCTCTCCTTTGTTCGCCGCCCTCGCCCGCGCCCCTTCGGCAAGAGCCCGCTGCCGCCGGGAGGGCTAGAGACAAAGCCCCGTCTCTGGGCTGGGGGAGATCCTTCCCCGGAGTTATTTACCCGTCTCAACACAGGGACTGACGGGCCACTGACCCTTTCTTCACTCGTGTCGCGGGCAAATCTGTTTTGACCCTCTGTTCTACCGTGCGGTGAATTTACCTTTGCTCTGAAGCACCTCAGAAGGCTCTTAAGACTTTGCGCTTGAAGTCTTTCCCAATTACAAACAAAGAAAAACGGGGGAAAGGCTTGCTTGCTTTCTCCTCCCCTCCTTTCCCTCCGAGGAGGGACCCTTGCCATGTGATGGCTGTGTGTGGGAGTGTCCCGGACCCACCTGTGTCTGTGTGAACACCCAGCTAGAATAACCTCAGGGGGAGCAGTGTCCCGTTTGCGGTACCTCTCCCTCCTTCTGCAGCACCTGACAGGTCCGGGGGAGCTCCTGGGCTCTGCCTGAGCCCCGGCAGCGCCTTCGCGGCGGGAGGGGCTGGGAGCACTTCCCTTCAGCCGTGGGGAGACTGGCATTCCGGGCTGGAAACTCCTCCCGAAGGGTAGTTAAGTGATGATTTCGCGCCCATAGGTGTACCAGCATATACATACATGCATACATCTATATACAAACTGTATGTACACATATACAATGTGCATACATATATATATATGTAAAAATGCGTGTGCATACACATGTGCTAGCACACCTATAAAATATACATACATATGCATGGATTTGTATATTGTATGTACATATATACTTATCTCTGAGGTTCTTGTGCAGTCCTTGGGGGAGGGCAAGCTCAGGGGAGACCAGCTGCCCCCTTTCCAGCTACCCCTCCCCCCACAGTCCTCTCCACCTCTCCTCATATGCCAAGCAGGACTCCACACATCTAAACCAGCGCATCCCGGCATGCAGAAAGGTACTTCCCCCATGCAGGTGCATGTCGTCCAGACTCGAGCCCAGGGACTGCATGAACAGGATATATATAGATGTGATGAGTTGAGGACAATCAGAAAATAGGAAATGGGACATTAATGCTGAATAAGAAAATCACTGGGATGAGGAAAAGCTACTTTTAAAAAATTATTAATATTTAACGATTTTTTTAGTCCTTTGAAACTCTTAAAAAACAACTGCAATCATAACAAGTAAACAGAATAATTGATTGAAAACATGAGGAATGAAAATATAAAATATTTCTGGAGTTGGAGTTGAGAAAATTTCCTATGAAAGCACTAGATCATCTAGGTCCCGATCTCAGTGAATATGTAGATAGAAGTATTAAGGTCATCATAACAACGTAACATTTCATTTACACAATATCGTTCCGAAGGACAAGCACAACAGTCCCTACTTTTAAGCACTGGACATTATTTACCATCTTTTCTGCTCCCTTGGTGGGTGAGTTGCCTGGATGAACTTTCCACAGAAAACAGTTATGGGGTGTGATGACATCTTATATCACCTACAACAAGTCTTATCATGCTTTTGGAAAGATACAGATTCTTATTTTCTTGTAGTGGTGTCCAAATGAAAACCAGGTCATCAGGCTATCTTCACCTACATTGTCAGGCCATATGTCTGATAGTAAAGATCAATCTTGTGGCAGTAAAAATTCCCAGTCTTTCAGTGTGGTTTGGGATGGTTGACTTTATTATCAAAATTTCCATTCTGTCTAAACTTCAGTTCTGACAGAGTTTAAAAAATTATATGGGCACAAAAATGTCCTACTCAAATAATTTACTTTTCTGGGGGAAATGGGTATAATCTACACAAGTTTAAGTACTCTTTTTCTAATATAAGCTGTATTTTCATTAGGAAATTTTCTGCGAGCTCTCTGTGGGCATTTTATGTTACTAACAGATCATGAGATAAAAGATACAATAATTATAGCTACCCTTGAATAAGTGCAGTATGAAGAGAGCCATATATACAAGTTAATACAGTAAAAAATCCATTTATGACCAAAAACTTGTGGATTGAAATAATACACAGAAAGAAAGGTGTTAATTTCACTCAGAAAACAAGGGGCTCTCAGCTGGCTATTGTCATTCAGAAATGAAACACTGACATGGTGCAGAGCAGTTGTATAAATACACCGGCTCAAATGTCAGGGAAAACAATGGAAATAAAGCACTAGAAATTATTCAGTGAGAAGTAGAGACCAAACCAGAGAATATAATCACTGGTCCTGTATAATTCCATGGTGCAGAGAGATTCTGATTACCGAGAGCATTTCTGGTTCCCCATCTCAAACCAGGCATGGAGGAAAGGGGTAAGGCACAGAGAATGGTGGCCGTGGCCTGAAATGTCTCTGCTCAAGGAATGATGAGGTATGGTAGGAGTCTTCAGACTGGAAACAGGGTCACTGAGGACAAATGTGATGCAAGTCCCTAAAATCTTTAGTAAGGAAGGTAAACAAGTGTAAAAGGTTAACTGTTACTCACAGTCTCTTCCCACACAAATAGGGCAAAGATGCAAACATGAAGGAAAGAAACAAGTAGGTGATGGATTCCAAAAATCTAGAAAACCATCCTTGTGGTTAAACTATTCAACTCCCTGACACAGAGTGTTGTGAATATAAGGGTCTATGTGAGTTTAAAAAGTGATTGAAGAAAGTAATGAAAGAAAAATTAGTTGGAGACAAAAAAGGGCAAACATACTCAAAACCCATCTCTCCTCTGACTATTTTTCTGATCTGGGAGATGGTCTGGGAGAGGTATTAACTTCCAACATTTACTATTGCCCACAGTCAGACACCTATCAGTAACCTTAAAAATCTTTGATCTGGCTCTGTATGACAATTCTTATCCTGTTAGTATCACCCTCTAGCTTTGTCCCTCTCTCTTTTCCACCTTAATTTTTCTTCATTTCTATTTCTTTCTTCCACCTTAGATTTATTTTCATGCAGAACATTAAAAACCTGCTGCACCCTGGTAGAGCATACCTATAACTTTTTCATTACTTTTTTCCTCCAGTAGCCAGAAGTGTTTAGACTCGAATTAGAACTTGTTTTCTAGTCCCCATTATTGTTTGGTCATGTAGAGACACATTTTTGTGTTCAGACTACAACTGCATTAAGTTGTGTGTAGTTATGCAAGAGATGAAAGTAGAGGAAGAGAAAGGAAAGGAAGAATTTCTCCTCCAAGCAGAGTTTCAGTTGAAGCCATGTAAGTTTCTTTTCCTAAGTTGAGAATCCCTTTACATAACACCCTAAAAGTGTGACCAAAGCATGACCTCCTAGCTTTCAGTAATAATTCTTTAATAGCAGATTTCAGACGCGGCTTGGAGAGGATGCTTTTCCAGGAGAATGCCTGGGTGGCTCGCAATTGCTGCACTTTCACCACTTGCTTACTCACCTCCTCTGCCCTCTTGGGAATATGCTGGGTTATGCTGGTGCAGAAAGAGAAGCTTCTGGAGCATGCTGTGCTAATTCATGGTACTGGCACTGCCCCAGCTGGCAGAGGTGACCGTTCATCTCCCTGCCCAGGAAGATATGCTGGACACGACTAATTATACCCCAGGCCAGGGCTTGTTTTCTCTGTCCATAACAAAAATAAGGTAAGTTTGGGACTTAAATTCACCAATTTCTAATATGTTGACTAAGCACCCCAAGAGGCAATTTGAGAATAAACAATGAATACGTTATAACTGTTCTCTTTTCTTATCTACTTGAGAATGGAAAAGCTTTCCAGATGTACTGCACAGCAGAGTGGTACAGCACCAAATCATATTTCAAAAAGAAGAAATCTTGATGTTAGATAGGAATAATACTTGGCTGAAAAAGCAAAGCTAAACCCCAAACATTTTAAGTTCATACAACTCAGTAGAACTGAAATAACAGCACCAAATAATTTGTTTAAAAAGGCATAGTTTGGCATTCACATTTAGCGAGATCATTATATAAAATCATGGTGGTCTGATTGTCATTTCTCCCTGCTTTTTCCTCCTCCTCCTCCTTAACAGCTGCTTCTCAGCCAGAGACAGCTATAGCATGGCACATTGAGGCTGCACCTTCTGTTCATCAACAGACCCTACCTACCAAGGGGACAAGATGGCCCACCAAAGAAACAGCAATGCCATCTGCACCCTCCCTGGCAACTCATCCCAATGGGAGAAGTGGGTCATGCTGCCTTTTACTGCTATGTGAAGGAAGTAGCTTCAGTTTTTGTACCTGTAAGGGATCGCCTATATCCCAGTTTGGGAAGTCTGGATCTCCTGCACCATGTCATACCTCTCTTGGTTTAACCCTTGCGTTCAAACACCTCACTGGATTCTCAGACTCACAAGATTGTGAGAAGGCACAAAAAATTGCAATTGTAATGAAAATTAGAGGGATCTTTTCTTCTGCCAATGGAGAATAAAACTAGGTGAAATTAGATCTGTTGCTTTTAATAACTAAATTCTTTTAAAATAAAGGCTTAGTTCTAATTTGGCTATCACACATTTCATTCAGCCTTTCCAAAGGTTTCAGGAAGTTTCATAATCCTGGTTTTTATTCTTACAGCAATCAATTGTACTATTGTTCAGAGATAATGACAGAACTGAATATGCCCTGAAACAGGCCAGTGCCACTCAACCATGTCTAACGATAAAAAAATTTCTCTTAGTCTCTCCTGGAATTCCTATACTTTATGTTACTAGAATGATTTTTAAAAAATATATCAATTTTGAATTTAAGACACTGAAAAAGGTCTCTGTATTGCTGTGTTTGCTGCCACTCTACTTTCTTATACTCTCTTCAGAGGATAAGATTACACCAAACTTGCATAAATCCTATCATGCATGCATGATATGATATGTCTGCATAGTTTATATATTGCATTAGTATCTAAACCTCATTGATTACTTAATAAGGCTAATGGTAGAGAAACAGTAGAGAAAATTTATAGCTAAGATGGTGGGAATGAAAGCCAAAATATGGAATTCCTCTACATTAATCAGTCTTGTACCCTGTCTCCTTTCATTTTATATAAAATACTCACTGGCTGCGGAAGAGAAACAATATTCCTTTGGACTCTAACACAGTATCAGTATGTTCAAACAGCCTTTTCCGGGAAGGGATTTCAAATATAAAGTATTTTTATTGCAGGTGATCTCAGAGTTAAAATGGATGGTCTTAATAGAAATTAGCCCTGAACAAGATGTACTCCAGGGTCTGCCTGCTTCCTCCTGATGGGCACACTGTGCCACAGCCTGTGCATTGCACTGAGAGGTGGCCCACAAACAATCTGAAGATCTTATTGTCTATCTTAATCTTTAAGGTCCTCATTGTGACTTTCTTGAGTAGACTGCAGAGCTTCTTTACCCCATGGTGCTCCACCACAGCTTAAAGCAAGTGAAATCAGTGGTGTTAGCATCCCAAGGTGGTTACAAACTCCTTCCTCTGTGCCTAAAGAGAGTTTGGGAGAAGTAGAGCCATCCCAGTCTTGTACATCTGGTGACTAACAAAACACAGTACTTTCCAGGGTCTCCACAGTAGGCGATTATTCTTCATTTATCTCTAGGCACTAGAATGCCCAATTGCCTTTTAATGCTAGGGGACTTAGGTGCTTATCTTGGAAAGGCAGGGAAGAAATGAGGAAACAGGTGAATAAACAGCCTACCTTTTGTTAGCTGAGAGGGTGTTTTATGTTTTTATTCATTCCTCATTTACTGTTAATTAAATTTTTATTTTCTCCCTGTTAATTTGGAATGCTTGTTTTGATAACTCATGGATGTGTATAATTGTTTAGGCTGGGACTGTATCTTCCTTCTCTGACTTCCAGGTGGCATCACATTACCGTATACATAAGCTTCCAGATTCAAAATTCAACCTAGACTTTCCAAGATATGGTGTTAGATAATTAGTTGCTTTTATACCTGTGATGCCTTCTGAATTACTCTTTCTTGTTGTCCTCTTCTTATGGATAATATCTCTTTTTATTTCGTCTTTAGTTTCTCTGGTAATTTTTCACTATAACTTGCATTTCAGGATCAGTGGATTTTTTCACAGATCATTTGTGAGCTTAATGCAATTTTCAGAGATAACTCTTGGACTAGGAACTTTTGAAAATGTTGTCAAATTTATCTCTGTTCCCTTTTTCTAATAAACACCCATGAGACCTCAACATATGTAATTCTGAAAATAGGTTTTTTCATTTCTATGTCTTAATGGATTTTGTGTATGATGACTGGACATTTTATTTGTTAATTTACACTTAAAAATCATATGGAAAAATCACTGTATTTAGGCAAGCTGTAAATTAAAACATCAACAGTGAATCCAATCCTTTGTTCAACAATTTGCTGGGCTTTTTATCAGGCCTGTTATGCTGTTATCTACATCCTGGATTATATACAAACTTCTTACATAATGCTCCAGTACTTTTGGAGAAATTAGAAGGCTCTGGCACACATCAAAACAATAAAATCAGGATATCAGGTTTTCCAGCTGGTGCATGTGCACAGAAAAAGCTCTGTAGGTGTACTGAGAAGTACACATTACAGGTTTGTTGCAAAGCTTTTGACTCAGGGACCGAATTTTGAATCAGATTTAAAGAGCAAGTAAGAAAATTATTTTCTCCAAATCTCCTCCCCTGTGTACGCTGACATTGCTTCAGATGATTTTGAATGACAGCGTCGCTCAGCTGTGACTGTACCTTTCTGTGCCCTCCCCGGGCTGCGGAAGAGCCGCTCGTTGTGGAATGAGGCCAGAGTCCCTGTTTCTATGGCGACTTCACCTGCTGTCTCCCCGTCAAGCAGCCCCTCTTCGATACCATGGAGCTGGTGCAGGGGAGGGAGAGGAGATGGAGGCAAGGAACGAGTGTTTCTGAGGAGGAGCCTGGGGAATCAGTATTGGTGTGTTGTAGTGTCAGAGTGTCGGGGCATGGACAGAGAAAAGACCTCATCCCTGCAGGGCAAGCTCCGGGGAGATGCTGGGCTCCTGCTTCCTAAGCCCCTCCTGCACTCCTTGCGTGTCGCAGAAAGCATGGTAGAGACCAAGTGCTGATAGCCTGATCTTGTTTAGAGTCCCCACGGGGCAATGTTATTCAGCACAGCACATCTACCCTAGTGTAATTCTATTACGAGCAACATAACAATCAAGCTTTGTGGAGCAAGGGCAGGGCCAGTGACACTGGTGTTCTGCAGCAAGGCTTTGGGTCACTTTGCCATAGCAATATGTAAACCCTGGACAGCTAATGCTGCTGCCACAGAGAATCAGGATGTTGCAGGACAGATCTGAGATAATCCTTTATTGATCTGAGGTGCAAGAGGCCATAACTGAAGCAAAATTGACCCTTAAGCTTAAGGTAATGCCTTTGTGTTGAAAAGGGTGCTGCAGAGTGAGCCTTTCTCTCTCCCTCTGCTCTGAGTCTGAATGTGAGCTTAACTTGGTATCTATCCCAGCAAAGTCAGCAATAAATCCAAGTGTTTCTGTTTGGCCTAGTTAATCAGTTATTAATGAGATATATATACAGGAGAGGATGCCCCACAGGCTTCATTCATTATTGAGGGAGGAAGTCCAAGGAAGGCACATAAGTTTACCCTGTCGTGTAGCCATACTTGCTCAAAAGAGCTGTGGTCCACTCTTTCCAAACTCATCCTCTTTCCCACAATCCAAGTTGTCTTGTAATTGTACAAGAGACATGTGTAGGAAGGAACAAATCCTCATTATACGGAGAAACTCCTTTAAATTTTCTGGGACTAAATCTTGACTCCAGTAAGGTCAATAGCTAATCTCACATTGTCATCAAAATGGCCATCCCCAAATGTTAGGATTCCTTGGACATTTTGCTCATTGTCTCCTCTAAGCTGGCACAGGATTCTTCACACTGATTTGAGTACTGACAGATTTAATTTAGAAGCTTTACTAAACCAACGGCTATAAAATAAACACATATTTTTAAATCATTTATTATTTCTGCCATGACTAGGAAAAACAATGTTCTGTTCACTTAAAATACTACATATAACATGAGAACTTCTGTCAATTGTAATAATGAATTGTAGTAGAAATGGATTTTATTAAAACATCAATTGTCCTTGTATTTACAAAATTTTTGTATGACTTTAAGGAATATAAGGAAAATAAAAATCATTTAATGCAGCAAAGTAGTTGTTCCCAATTTTGTAATGAAGCTTTTCTTTCAAGAGGAAATCCGTAGTTACTGGAAAGGAAGGCTCTCTGAGCTGAGCTGGAGCTGCTGGTGCTCAGGCACAGAGCCAAGCAGTGCATCTCATCTCCTCTTTGATGCTGTCCATGTACCTTATGACCAGTTACAGTCTTCTAAAGTCATGATAATATTTGCTGCCATGCCTTCCTCTCCTACCCTTCAGATCTACTTCTGGAATGAGATATGAGTAACAGCTAACTCAGGGAAGTTAAGTCCTTTCTCTCAAAGATGGCTGGGTTAATTTTTTTTAAGGAAAAAATCCTAAAATGTTTTTACCCACTTTTCATTTGCATGCACTTTCCATTAATCCATCATAATTTTAAAGATGCTTAACTGAATTGAAGCAAAATTTCAGCTTTCATTCTATTTACTATATTTTAATAACTTGAATACCATTAAAGCCCACAAAAAGATACACGTGAAACTTTTCTTGAGACCTCTTTAAAGAATAAATGTCTTCTTCAATGACTGCTGTAGTGACATTCTCTCTCATTGCAGGATGTTTTGTGAGCCATTGGGAGCCTGAGTACATCTTGTAATTACTATCAAAGCATTGGCAATGGATCAAACTATTTCTTCAAGCAGGTTTAAAGTGTAACTCAAGCCCATATGCTCTCATCAACTGCCCTTTCAAATAGCCTGATTCGAGCCATTGAGATAACGATGACCTACACCACTGATGTGACATGAGCACGACACAGAATTATTTCCATGGCTGCCTGGTGAGCACATTAGTGCAGGGGTACTGTTCCCTGACCAAGGATTTCTGGAAACTGCATTGATCAATATCTCCCTGGGGCAAGAGCAGCTGCTAGTCCACTTCCTAGACAGCAACATTTGAGATTCTCCCCTTCAATATTTCTGCAAATTATGAAAAACTCACTGTATCTGGACAGGGGCTTGTTTGTAACTGTAACTATATTGACCCTGAGACATGGATTCATTACTTGGCTAGTGTTTGAACTGTGCCATTAAGGACATGCTACACACAAGGGTCATTGAGATCAGGGGAGCTATTTCTTACAGGAAAAACAGAAGTCAGAATGACTCCAAAGCCTTTTCTCTGAACCAAAGCCTTTTTTTGTACGCTACCACATTACTTGGTAGCACAAGTTTCATCTGGACCAAAACCAAGCTAACTTAGTCCAAGTACAGCATGTGATGTTTATGCCAGTTTAAGGAATTATCCTGACTGCAGCAAAAGAGTTGATACCCAGTCCAGTATAAAAATTGCTGGGCAAGGCTTTTTTTGCCATTTTTCTTGGCAAAGCATTTGGAAAGTGTCATTGCTATTAAGCGTTTGTTTAAAATAATTCCATAGCACATTGCCACAATGTCTGGCACAAAGAGCCCTAAAATCAGATGTGCCCTCTCTTTGCATCTGTCAGTTAAGATGGAGAAAGCTGACTGGGAGAGAAATGCAGATTTTTTTACTTCAGCTCTACAATTTGGTGTATGTGCATATTTGTCAGTGTATTAAAAACACGTTCTAGTCCAGTCTTCTGATTTTATTTAAGTTTTATTTCAGTTATGTGTGAAAGTAATAGGGAGATTGAAAAGTTATATAGCATCATCTAGTGTTCATATAAGAATCTACAGGAGCCTGCAGTTTCACCACCCTCACTTATTCAGATTAGCTAGCACCAGTGTTGACTCCAAAGGAAAATGTGAGGTAAATTCCTTATTTCCAGCTGTTGGCCTGTGGACTCTGAAGAAGAAAGAAAAAAAAAGGAAAGAGCTGTGTTATACCCATGCTGTTAGCATTCACGGGAGGGGAACAAGAATATGAAATATTTTCTTGCAAGTATTTTTGCAGATAAGGCTAAGCCAAAGTGTACTTTTAAAATAAGGGTGGTAAAAGCCCAGGATCAGAGCCTGCTGTACTCACTCTGATTTAACAAAATAAATTATAATGCTTTAAAGTACGTGTTCAAAGAAAGAGAATCAGAACAGGAATCCAAACCTTCCATCTCCAAGGCTAAGCATTTCCAATTAAATTACTTAGAAGGAAATACAATGGAAGTCCATGAGGATGTCATAGAGTTCAGAAACCTGCCTTCTATAAAGAGTGTCTGCTAAAGTTCACTGTTCTGGAGGGGGGTTGTCTTCTCCTTTTTAAAAGCTTAAGATTTCAAGATTTCAAGATTTTAAGATAGGTTTTGCTTAACTGTGTACTGTGTTTGTATGTGTAGAATAGCCAGAAGAGAGTTTTATGCTAATGCAAAAAAAACCTAAGAAAAATAATAAGAAAAAAAGTACCCCTGGCCTTTCATTTAAATCTAGGCTACAGTGTAAGACTTTCTTGTATCTTTGTCAATGACACTCCTAAGCACCTCCAACAGGTCTCATCACTCTGGAAAAGGCAACCTCTGTTCCTAGGGAGCACAGCAGCTCCCTTCACCACCCAAACGGCAGAAAAAATGCAGATCATGTCTCCCCAGACTCCTCTGCTGCATGGTTTCCCATGGTAAGCCATCCCCTGTAAGTAAGCATCATATTGTGGCTCTGCGAAGACCACAGAGCATGACCCAAGTAACAGTACAGGCAGGGAGGAGACAAAGACAGGTTATACTGGAAAACAGTGTGGCAGCAGGACAGACAGCCAGATGGGAGGCTGAGGGAGGCATACTTTTATCAAAAAAGGCTATTTTTGTCTTCTTGATGAGAATTAAATGGGATAATTAAATCTGACTCAAGATGAGTAAGGTCATGTGACACACTCATTTGAGGAAACGGCACTTCAGAGCAGGCCAGGAATATTTGGGAGGCTGGACATTTTTTCTAGTGAAATCAGTGAGTCCTTAGAAGTTCTTGTATGATAGGAACACCTGGGGGCTAAATGAATTCCTTTAAAACCTATTTAATATTAAACATGTGTTTGCTTCCATCCTTTTGATAATCCAAGGCCTAATTTTTTTATGATTTGGGATGATGGACTAGAAATCCTTGTCCTGCAATAGCTGCCCAGTTGTGTGCCTCAGGGATTTTTTTATGGTCCCAAAGTTGGTGGCCACTGTGGCACTTAGTCATATTTATATTTGCTGTATAATATCAGCCGGTGGCTGTCAGATACAGGAAATGTATTTCACATGAATCTTTATGCATTGGTCACTTGGATTATGGAGTTGATATTGATATGTATGAAATCATGTCATATAAGAAATCTCAGAAGCAGAGTCCTCAGGAGCACCCAGGTACTGGAGTTTGGGTTGTGCTCTAAAAAGAAATAAAAGTTAAGGGAAAGGAAAGCATGAAAAACTGGACAATGGAAATATTTATCATGTTTTCCAGAAAAAATATTCTGTTTGAAAAAATGTTTGTTTTCTATCATCTCTCAACTTGGTGATGTGACAACTCTCCATATTCTATCATTAGGTCTCATTTCAATGTTGGCTTTGTTGTGCAAGCATCTGTGCATACCCAGTCATTTCTGTCTTTTAATACCTATCCATGCATATGTTTGCTCCTTGTATACCTTTTCTAGGTTTATAGGACCATAATTATGTTTCAAAGATTACTGATTTGATTTAGGAATTGTATGCTGAATATATATGTTAGTTTAATCAAATAGGTTTGGAATTTGTTTTTCGTGAGTTATTCAGACTTCTCTAAATGAGACTGAAGTCTGTTTTTCTTGAAAATCACCCTTATTTCCTCTCATTGCAAATGAAACAGCAAACCCAAAATACTGTGTTGTATACCAACACAGAATATCAATTAGAAACAACAAGAGTGTTATTCTTTCCCAAGACAGAAGCAAAATTAGGCAATAAATGTGAGTCTAATTTATACCTGGTGTTTTATTTTACAATATTGCTTTCCAGTTGTCTTGTACTAAAATTTCTTTTTCCTGCTTACACAATGAAGACTAATTTATTTCTTTGAGAAATATTTTTGTTAGTTGTCCTTTCCTTTCTTGCGAGAAAGCTTCTCCCCTCCCCCTTCCTTTTATTTTTCATTATAAGGAAAATGGCTGCAGCTGGAAGAAGATGGTTCACAGTCTTCTGAAAATTTTCTCTGCAGTCTCCGAGTTTCAAGAGCTGATTTTAATTCCTGAATTAATTGTTTACTCCTTTCAAATGGCAAAAAAAGCTCTGTTTTGGTCCAAGTTTCTAATTTATGCAGTCATTTTGCATACTTCGCATCAGTAAATCTGGGCACTAGCATCTAGCTACAGATTTACTGCTTTGGATATTTGTGCCTTTCTTTTAATGAATCTTTTCCATTATACTGATTTTTCCTAATTAGTTATCCCCACTTATTCTCTTTTTCATCTAATTAAAAAGTCATGCTAAAAATATAAGTGAAGATTCAGTTAATTTGTCTTATAAATGAATGCATAATTAACGACAGATTGAAAAATAAAACCAACTCACAACATGATTCCAGTAATTTTTGCTGCAGTTTACTCTTTCCCTGGTGATATACAAACAAACAGCCAAAAGATTTCCTTGGCTTCACAAATAGTCTGAGGGGTGTATTTGAGTAACAATTTCTGAGAAAAAATAGGCATATTATATTAAAAATTTATTATCATCATCTTCCATTAGACAGGTGTTTACAACTCAGATGCTCTCAGAAATATATCTCTCTATTTTGGTTATATCAGCTTTTAAATACCTGTTTCAGTGAGTGGAGCTTTTGCGTGGTCTAACTCATTGGAATTAATTCCATCACATTATGAAAATAAGGCTGAAGTCTTTTATGGCAGGTGTTGAAGAGGTGATGCTGAAGGCCATAAATCTGTAGGTGTTAAATACTACAGATATCTGACTCTGTGATCAGCTTCACCTTCACCTTCTAAGCTGAAGATAACAAAAAGATGTGAAGGTTATGGTATCATCTGAACTAACCTCTAAGGTAAATACACCTCCATAATACCACTATAAAAATGAAAATTATAGGTTAATTCAAATTTTCCTGCTTTAGGTGTGATAAAGAATTTTTTTATTGGCTGGTTTGTTGTTTTCATATATGTATGTCTATATCTATAGCTAGTCTATATCTATATCTATCTATCTATCTACCTATCTATCTATATATATATAAATGCACATCATAACATTGGTCCTGCAAGCAAGCCTGTTCAGGAAATTTAGGTATGGCCTCGACTCCTCTGGGGCACTGTGATCTCAAAAGTACACCTGGGACAGCACCAGGGACCTGTTACAGATCTTGTGTGTAGCTTGCTTCTCAGTCCATATTTTTACCTTGCTGGTAATTAATCTTCTTTTACTATTATAAGTTGGAACTCTGGAAATGTTGGATTTTTACTTGCCTTTGTAGCCGTTTGTCCACCCAGACTTCCACCCAGCCAGCCTCATGGAAAGAATACTGCTTCATCTGGGAAAGAAAAACTTCATGTGGTAAAATCTCACCACAGACATGAATCCGGTATTTCCTAAAATAGTTGAGATTGGATTAGATTTGCAACATTATTCATTTTTAGGCTTGTGCTGTGTTTGTTTGTTTGGTTTTGGATTTTTTTCTTTGTTTCTTTGTGGGGCTTTTTAGTGCCACTGTGTATGCCCTATTCAGTAGCTTGCTTCAGCTAAAAAAAAAAAAAAAAGAAGAGATAGGCAAAGTGAATATATTATTATGAGCATCCTTCACCAACAGGATTAATCAGCACAATTTATAATCTGAATTGTCAGGATCTGCAGCACAGGTTACTCTTTCTGGTGAGGCAAGATCAGCAGGGAACACAGGAAGGTGTTTGCAGAGGGGAGAATGGAATTAATAGATAGCCTGAGAATTATGTTTTCCAAAGAAGGAGAAATGTTAGGCCCAAGGATGTATGAAGGAGACAGGATATGATGATGCAGCACCTCCTGCTAGATCCAGTGCACACAGAGTATAATTTCCCCTCAGGTGCCTGATGCTCCTACCACAACGTGTCTGGCTGCATTAGTGGTTGGGTCCACTCATGTGACCACAGGGTTTGGCCGATGACCTTTACTCACAACAACACCAGTAGCAATTTATAAACCCTTTTATTGCCCTGTTAAGGGGGTTTGCTGAAGGATGCTGAAGCCAGAGAGGTCCTCCCTGCCAAATATTAAAGGCCTGTGACAAGAAGAAATAGAAAGTCTGTTCAAGACTATAGCTGTGGACAATAATGACAGAGATTAGTGGACAACCTAAATATATCTGCTGCTCTAAGTTTATTCGGTGAATTACATGAAGAATACTTTTAGCTACAGTGTAGTCTTTTTTCTCTGAAACAGATAACAGTCAAGGGGCACTCACAATTACTGGTGGAACTGTCAGGGCATGAAAAAAAGGTGCCATGTGATAGGGAGGCTCCTAACAATATCCCATCTAAATAAAAACTCATTGTTCTTCCTCTTAGGACTGTTACCCTAAAATAGAGTGGGAGAACCCCTCCTTTCAGTGCTATATTATGTAGCTGTAGGATAGTGACATCCCCAGTTTATCTAAAAGTTTCTCACCTGCAAAATTCTGTGTCAGTTCTGAATTAATTCCACTGGGAGTACTGATGCCTCTTCCTTACTTGCTTTCCAGTTCCTTCCTCAATGTATCCCACCAGGACTAAGGAACTTTATGTTTTGATAGTTTTGGGGGCTTAGGGCTGCCATTTCTTCTTGTAGTCACCTCTAGTCGTCTAATCGATGCTTATCAGCTTTCCTGCAGTTATCTTGAAGGAAAATCTGTAGCCACCTGAAAACCACAGTGTTCTCTCTTGAAACGTGACAACAATTACATATCAGACCTGAAATGACCACCTATCATAGTCTACAATCTTTTCCAGTGCATTATTCTGCTGCAATGTCCATAGGACCACATCCTTACTAAGTAACTGGTAGGGTACTTGCTAACAGAGTGGTGAATAGAACAGGGGTGTTAACATTGCTAATAGCCTTCCTTAATCTTCCATTTGCTTAAAATGCTGGCATCCCTGAAGGGCTGCTATGACTCAACACCCAACACCAACACCACTCAAGTCCAGCTGACATCACATGTATCCTTCCCTCTCCCCCCGCAGGGACAGCAACACCAGCTGGACTGGATCCCAAACTGGAAACGACAGCTCAGATATTTCTCAAAGGAAAACTGTTGTCCTTAAAGTCTTACAGAAACTTCAGCTACTTGTTTACACACACAGATAAGGGCAAAAATGAAGTAAGATTTATAAACTGAATTATAATATTATTTTTCAGGAAGAATTTTTTAATATTATATTAATAAAAATTATTGTTGACTCTTTAAAGATTAACTGGGTTATTGAAGTCCTTTCATTACCATAATAAGGCAAGAGGCTGAAACTTCTAGAAGTGAAAGAACTCAGCAGTTTGTCTAAGTAGATGTATTCTTGTTTGCTATTTACCATTTAATATATAATATAAAAGTTTT
>VYZT01016546.1:0-41305 GCA_013400735.1 Pomatostomus ruficeps
CTACTCTCCTTTTCCCTGTTCTGGAGCTTTGACCCTTCCATCCTGTCAGGTTTCCCATTACTGCTTGCATGTAGTTTACCTCAGCATGTAGCAATGTGGACAGGAGATAAAAACATTTCCCTTGCAGTATCCTTACAAATACACCCTTGGTTTGAAGAGCTGAGCCAGCTGACCTGTGTGTTGCTGAAAGGCAGCTGAGGAGGGGAGAAAGAAGGAACCTGGGAGGATACAATGCTCCAAAACTGAAGCTGTTTCTCTTCTTGGACTAAGGTGTTTGACCTTGAACCTTTTTCTTTCAGCTACCTGGGATTATTTCTGTTGTTAAACTGCTGTCTGTGGAGTCAGGCTGTGTAATAACTGAGACAAAGGCCTAATCCCTCTTGAAGGCAACCAGACAGTTCAGAAATTAAGGAATTCTGGCAGTTGGATACTTGTCATGTGACATGGGCATTAATGCTAGTTTATGCTATCATGCCAGTGTGTAAAACAGTGTGTTTAGAGGGGATTTAGAAATGTAATAAATAAAATATACAAGTTTGCATTGCTATGAGAGGGAAGTCAGCTGTGTCATGGAGAGGATAATGCTGTGAGACACCTTTGCACTGGTTCTGGAGTTCCTTTGACTGCATCAAGTCCCTTCAGAAAAGAAACTGTAGTGAAAATGTGAATGACAGAACTAATGGTTGGGCAATATGTCTGAAAATTTTTTACAAATGCGAGATTTCTTTGAAGCGTGTCCAGAATTACTCAGAAATGGTTCTGCCTTATGTGCTAGACAGTGTACAACCATGTCAACTTTCTGTGTAAATGTCAAACAAATTAAGATGGCTTTGGAAGAATCTGAATATGAAAGGGCAGGGTATTTAACTGTAAGTAGAGGGCTCAGGGAAATGTCTTCATGGGCAACAAAATGAATCTGTATTTGTGCTGTGACTTCATGTCAAATTCAGGAATTTAGTAGGACTATTTGGGTAGGCGTTTTAGCAGTGCTCAGTGTTTAATTATAAATAGCAAAGTTATATGGCAATGAATTGCCTTCTTGCAGATACTGAAGAAGTCTAAGTTTAACCTTTGTATTTACCTTTAGTGCATTTTTACATTTAAAAAAGCCTAAACTTCCAACCTACCCTAGCACCAGTGGCACTGGTGTTCCCTGGCCTTTTGTGATTTTCACCTACTTGCATTTGAATTTTGCGGGGTATAACATGTTCAATTTCTTGCAGTACAAGCTATACAGACACGAAACTGGGCAAAAATCCTTGGTTTCAATGTTATAAAATGGTTCATTCCTGCTGGTGATGGAGGAGAAGGCTGAACTCAAGGCACATGAGTATTTCAGTCTACGTGGATGTGAGATCAGACATCAGGTATAACATGTTCAATTTCTTGCAGTACAAGCTATACAGACACGAAACTGGGCAAAAATCCTTGGTTTCAATGTTATAAAATGGTTCATTCCTGCTGGTGATGGAGGAGAAGGCTGAACTCAAGGCACATGAGTATTTCAGTCTACGTGGATGTGAGATCAGACATCAGGTATAACATGTTCAATTTCTTGCAGTACAAGCTATACAGACACGAAACTGGGCAAAAATCCTTGGTTTCAATGTTATAAAATGGTTCATTCCTGCTGGTGANTTGATGACTTTTTCCTTCATTTCGCATCTACATTGCCAACTCTGCTAAAGCCTGAAACCCTCTGGTATCACAGATGGCAGTGGCCTCTTTGCTCCAGGAGATGGCCAACCTAAAGAAGTTTCTCAGGCCGGGCTGGGCCATGTGGACACAGTTGCACCAGTCTAAAGTGTCACATTTTCTGTGCTGTGTGATACGTAAGAGGGGTCACAGTGCAACTCCTTCTATTAGCTATGTTAACTGTCCAAAATGAATAAGACTAGGAAAAGCATCCTGAGGTTTTTAATCAGTTAATTCTTTAGATTGATACACACAGGACGGGTCTATTTATCTTGAAGGGGCATAATCTTAATAGCAATTTTTTCTGACTGAAGCTATGAAGACATGAGATTTTCAATATTATCAGAATGGCCTCTGTCATTATTTCTCCTGATTTCAGTTGCAGCTGAGTATTCTGACAGCACTTTGTCCAGTCTGGTCTCTGATTTTAGAGCTGTCTACATATTTTCCCCACATATCTTTAATAGTTTATTTGTGTTATTCACTTTCTGCAATGGTAGAAATAGTGGGCTTTGTACAATTTGCAATATTGTATTACTAGATTGATTTAAAGAAATACTTACCAAACAGATGTAATTGGTAAAGGTTACAGGCAATCTGCAAGGTACTGTAGCATTTTTTAAGTTGTTTGAAACTTCCAACTCATGTGTTGAACAATTCATAGTTTTCAGAAAACTTTGTGTCCTTGTTTCTTTCTATTTAAATATGAGTATATGTGATCTCTAGCAAAGCTTTTTTATAATTTGGAATCAGTTTAAAATGAAGGAGAACTTCTGAAGGAGAAATGAGGTTCATTTCATGCCTGAATTTACCTTGTGATACCTTTTGCATACCTGGTGTTTGTCAACTTCGTGATCTGGGGCAGATGGTAACATCATCTGTTTGTCACTTTACTAAGTGTTACTCTCATTCCAGGGATGCAATTGCTTGAATTTTGGGAAGAGATGAAGAGAGTAATTTCAGATTCTGAGTTGGTGTCTGTTATTCCCTACTCACCTGCAGTACCAGGACTGATACAGTATCTCCAGAGCATCACCAGACTTGTAATATCAGTGCTGTCAGTGACTGCAGGGCCTGATGTCCAGAGCTGTGGTTCAGCTGCTGCAGAGAAAATGGGTAAGCCCTCATTGTCAGTAGCTCATCTCCTGCACTGTGAGTTCCATGAAGTACGTCTGCTGGCATTGGAAGCAATACTGCTGTGGCAGAAACAGAGAAATTCCAAGCAGATTGCAGAAGGAAGAGGAGGTGTATTGTGTTTACTCATTGATTTGGAAGACACTCTTCTCCCAATGGCTCTGAAGGAAACAAATCCCCAGTGTTTTTGCAAGGTAAGATGGTGCTTTTTTATTGAAATTTTGTATGTTTTCAGTAAATTATGTTTTTAATTTTTATTTTATTTTTGTAATTTTCAAAAATATATTTCAAACATGCATTACGCTTTTTAAATAGTAGGTGAGTGGTTGGCTTTTTTTTACACTGAACAGGAACTGTGCAATAATTTTGTAACAGATGTTCTCATGTAAAAGCAAGGACTTCCTCTTTCCTTTCTTAGAACTGTCCAGAGAGAATCTTCATGTTCTTGGAGTGGAGCTTAAGTCAGTGTTTTATTGAACTCAAATGTGCACATTCCTGTTGAGACTGTCTGTAAATTCTTTGTTTGGGAATTGTGTCTGCAGGTGCTGGAAATTCTTTATAATATGGATCTCAGAAATGTGCTTCCGAAGACTGAATGCTCTATAAAAATGAATCCAAATGAGCTCTTAACCTGGAGTTTAAACCTTGCAGATATCTCCAACAGGTATGGTCTGTCATGCATCTTGAAATACATATATTTTTAAAACTTTCAACATTGAACATTAATATATTGGTTTGGGACTGTCCTTTGATTTAAAAATCCATGTTTCAGAAAAGTGAGTGTGGCTTGTTTAAATAAAGAGGGTTCTTGAGAATTTTTCAGAGGTTAGATACGGATATCTGAATGTCTAAAAAAGGCCCACAAGTCATACTAGCACCCTGTAAATATCCAGTAGTACAGTTCCTAAAACAAGAAGTTAACTCTGGCTGTCCAGTGATAGCCAGTGAGCATAGTGCTTTGTGAATGGTAATTGGGAAACACCCAGTTCAATGTCGAATTAACATTAAGTATTAATGATCCAACCATACACTCAATTGCTGTGAATCTGCCATCCATCCTGTCCTGGATTATTTATGGAAATAATGACAGATCTCATTTAACTTGTTGGATTGGCAGAAATGGTTAATCCTAATCCTTAGGGTTTGCACTCCTTATACAGACTGTAAAACCAGCAGAAGGCACTGAAAATCTGGAGCCAGTTTGTAGCTCCTACTGAATTAGAAGCTGTGTCCATCCCTTCATAATGGAATGGACAAACAGGGTTACAGTGTCCTGGCTCTAAGGGTATGACATCCTGTTTCTGATAGCTTTTTGAGCCATGTAAACATTGCAGTCCAGTGTTACCAGTGTTGAGGGTATAGAGTTTAGAACAGCATTTTGTAGCTGTGAACATTTGCTGCTGATTTGCACTTAATTGTTGAAGTTCAAATGGTGGTGACGGGGAGTGGTCATTTCTGGGATGAAGTAAGATACTGGTGGTAAAGTAACACAGACTGGTGCTGCTAGAGGGAAATCGCTGAAATAGCTGGCCTTACTTCTCAGGTGTTGCCATTCCCCATAGTGGGAATAGGCTTCAGAAGCCACTGTGCCAAGAGCCATGTCCTTAGATGCTGCTAGGCAGCAGGGGGCCTTGGAAGCTGGCAGTAGGCGTATTCTGCACTAGGAGCATTTCTAGCAGCTGTAGAAGAGATATTCCTGCAACTAAACACCAGCTTGAAGAGATGCTTTTGTTCACAATTTAAAATAACATCTGGTTTATTTGACTTGGATTCCATCTTCAAATGTGTTCTTCTATGAAAAGTATCTAAACAGAAAATAAACATGAGAGAAGTGAAAGTAAGGGCATGTTTCATTTGCGTATCAGCCGAGATCTTAGCTGACATCTAGATCTCTAATGTAAAAACTCCAGGTGCTCAGCTTGAAAAATACCCACTGCTGATAATCAGAAATAATTAAGAGCTGGCGGGTTTTCTTCTAGAGATGAAATGATGGCAGAAATAGCTGATTTTTGATATGTCCTTTGCCTTGTTTTCTCAGCCCTGAAGGTCAAACCATAGCTCTCAAATTTGCCTCCAAATTGATTATCCACCTTTTGGAGAACTATGAGCAGGTAAGGGAAATGGAGCTGATTAACAGTTTTGTAATTCTGGAGTTTTTGGTGGTTGCAGTAATGTGGCTTCTTTTAGATCCAAGCCCCAAGTTTGTGTTTTCTTGTGGTCTTGCATCATTTTTGATATTACGTCTTCATCTCTAAATACACTGCCATGTTCTGAAATGAAACAGCCATGAACATAATCTCAGGATATCCCTCTCAGTGTCATTTCAAGTTAAATACACACGAAAATATTTCTGATGGAGTAATTTTAGCTTCTGAGCTCATCCAGAATGGTCACTATAATGTGGAAGGGGAAATGCCTGTGGTGTTCAATGCTTGTTCTGAATCCAGCCCATTTACTGAAGTGCAGCTTTGTTGTGGTTTCTTGAGTTTTGGAGAGCCCACAGGAGAGCACATCAGGTGGGAACGCATGAAGCTGAAGCAGTGGTTGGGTGCAGTTCCCAGCCAGCTCAGATTTCTTTTGATTTTAAATTTTCGGTCTGTGATGTCACATATGTATGTGTAGAGCAGTGCAAAGGCAGTGTTAGTGCTAGACATTTGAAAAAATATTTTCAAAGACACAAAACCCACTTAGTGGATATTTTCAAACAAACAAAACTCTCACCTATTTTAAAAGGAAGAATTTTTTCCTTGAATAGCTGTTATTTTTCATAGAATGAGCAGGAGAATGGATTAATACTATACGCTAAGAACCTTGTCTCATTAAAAAAAATAAAATCATCTTTGCACACAAGAACTGAGGAGCATGAATTATGATGTTAAATCTTTTTGTTAAAGGGAAAGGCTTAGTGTGGGGACTTAAAGTTTAACATAACAGAGGAATTAATGAAAAATGCTGTAACAATCTTAACTAGAAATGCTAAAACAACTTTCTCTAATAAACATGTAAATCATGGGAGATCTAAGATACACCTACAGAGAGAGCTTTTGGCCTTGGGAAAGACCAGGTACATCAGTTTTCCATGTAAATTCTTCCTTTGGGCTTTCATTCGGTATTTACATCTGTGGAAGGGATTTTCTCTTCCATAAGGTAAAAGTTAGGTTCTGTCTTTCTAGATATTCCATCCGTGTGTCTTCTTGAAATTTGCGTCATTTTAACATCTTGGGAGATTTTTATTTTTTGTTTTCACCTGTCACAGAATCTGTAGGACACGCTCTGGCTCTGTCCCTGTGTGCAGTGGCCCTGTGTACACGGCCCTGTACCAGGCAGAATGTGGCAGAGTATGACTGAGGTTTTGTTTATTCCTCCATTAATGAGGTGGATTGAGAACTGGCTGAACGGCACATCCCAGAGGGTTGTAATCAGTGGCACAGGGTCTGGTTGGAGGCCTGTCACTGGTGGTGTCCCCAAGGGTCAGTACTGGGCCCAGTATTGTTCAACTTTTTCAAACCATGACACTTATTCAGCAATGACTTGGTGAAGGGACAGAGGCCTCCTCGGCAAGTTCACTGACAACACAAAGCTGGAAGGAGCAGCCCATACCCCAGAGGGCTGTGCAGCCTTTCAGAAGGATCTCGACAGGGTGGAGAGATGGGCAGAGAGGCACCTTCTGAAATTCAGCAAAGGCAAGTGCAGGGTCCTGCACCTGGAGAAGAACAACCCCAGCACCAGCACAGCCTGGGGGCTCAGCTGCTTTCCAGCAGGTGAGCTGAGAAGGACCAGCGTGTTTGTCTTCAGCTTGCATGTGTAGAAGAACTGAGGTCACAAAATATGCTTTGACTTGTGTGGTCATTGGTGAGTGTGGTGTGAAGGGACAGAGCAAGAGATTTGCTTGTGAATACTTCTGTGACTAAAAGAGAATCTCCCACCTTTTAAATGTTCATGTGGGATTCACCACCTTGAAAAAACCCTGCATTTACTAATAAGCAGTATCCCTTTGTCAGGCCATAGTTCAATGTGATAGTAAGAGAGAACACCAGCTTGTACAGCATGCTTCTCACATGTTCTGTGCCTTCAGATTTCAGAAGAAGTCTTGAAAAAATGGGTTCAGCTGATAGTGTATTTTTGTGAAGATGAGCAAGAGACAGAGATGCTGTTAGCAGCTGCTGAAGTTCTTAAAAGTATAACATCATTCCTTCTGATCAGTGAGAAGCTCATTCTTGGTAAGTTGCTTGAACAGTAATTTTCTGGATCTTTTTTGATGGAATCCATTAATATATGATTTCAAATGTATGTGTGCACACAGTCAAAACACATAATTGCATCAAACAAGGTTTTTTGAAAATTTTAATAGGATTTATTTACTAAACATATAGATTTATTTATATTCTGGTAGTAAAAACACATGTGCATAGCCTCTTGCAATAACTCTGCAGAAGGGGAGCATGAAATGTTGTTATGTCTCCAGAGCACTACACATTGCTGTACAGATTTAATGGCTTGCAATTGTTCTCTGACTTGAATCTTTCTGTAATACTGTATTGGTGGTGTGGACATACTTTCAGTTTAACACTGGGAGTGTAACAAAGCTGTGCTTGCTGGGTGTTGAAATGAAGGGCTTCAGTCTAGACATGAGAGACACATTCTACTATAAGAATGATTAATAATTGGATCAGATTATATCTCCCAGGTATAAGGATTTTTTTTTTAAGTTAACATTAGATTATCTCTTTAGAAAACAAAGAAAGAGATCAAATAAAACCTACACAGCCTTATTCAACAGTACATTAGTGAGTGAGAGGCAAAGCTAAGTGTTACTTTCTGGTTTGTTCTGGAGGATAGATAGGGTTTTTCTTTTAGCTTCCCCCCCGCTTCTGCAAATAGAGAATAGGGGGATTTTTGTGACTAAAAGGCCAGGAGATATGAAAGAATAGGTAGTAATAGATGATAAAGAAATTATTTTACATCCTGAACAGGACAAATGGCTTTAGATACTTTTAACTCTGTGATACTTTATTCCAGTGTAGTTACAGAAATGTTTTTACTTTAAGTAGCTTAAGTCCATCCATATGGAAGGGATATAAATAACTCTTATACAGGAAGAACAGTATATTTCTTAACCTGTAGATAGCGGTGGCGTAAAAAATGAGCGGTTATTTTGAGATATGTCTTTTAAGAGGTATTGGCAACATTTAGCAGAGCTAAACCTGTTATATGAGGTAGACATTGCACTATTAAGTGTTCATATTATCAACTCTGGAAATCTTGACCTCCACTATCTAGATAAAGCTCTTCATAGGAGAGACATTATTACTATTTTATATCAAATGAAGACAGTGGAGGTATTGGAGTGAAAAACTCCCAAATGCTGTGCTTCTCATCTGTTACTTGGATGTGGTCCATAGATGCTGAACAACAGTTTTCTCTTTGATCTTGTCAAAACAGTTGCTGATTTCCAGGCTTTCCAGTGAAGGTCTGAAATAAAAAATAGCAGCAGTTTGTATCCTGTATAAAATCCTAACAAAACAAATGAAAACAGACAAGCAAACAAAAATAAATGCTCCCCAAACAGCCCAGAAAATAGAGCCCCAAGGCCTCAGTGGGCAAACCATCTGAATTAGCTCTTTGCTCTGAAAATTGATCCAGGGGAAGAAAGATGCGAAACTGACCCTCCATAGTACCTATAATTGTCAGTCTGGGGACCTTCACCACTGTGAAACTGTCAGTACTGCAGTGAGGAGTTCAGTAAATCAAGGGCATGGTCTTGTGATCAGTTGTAGTGATAAAAACCCAGAATAATTCTCTTAAAGGAGTTGTGTGCATGTAAACAGCTTTGACTTCTATGCCTTGTCCTGCATCAACTTGCTTGTGCACATTTAGTAAAAAGTAGACATTAAAGGAAACTGTGCTTGTGTGAAATGGAGTTGTAGTCCTTCCCAAGAGCTTTCATTATTATGTCCATAAGAGGAAGAGGGTGAATGCCAGTCTATATGTTCTGAGTGACCCCAACAACCCTTCATCAAGTTGCTTGAGGGTTCAGAAGTTGTCTCTGCAAATTCTGTTTGCAGACTTCTACCACTTCTGGAGATACAGCAAAAACTCATCTAGGTGGGAAAGCTGGCCATTGAATCCATAAGGGAATAATTATTCTGCCCTAGCCATACCAGTATAACACTACTGAGTGTGTCATGCTAGGGAAAAAAGCAACTTCTTTCTTAAATAATGTACTTGATGCCATTGCCGCATAGGGAAGTTCCAGGTAATACAGGAATGCTTCTTCTGCCTGTGTAGTAAAGCCTTGAGCAATTTACCTTGGCCAAGTAGTGAAATACAGTTGTCTGGCTAGCCTTGTTATACAAATCCCTGATAGACCTGCTGAAAACATGCTAGAAGAAAACCAATGCAGCAATGAAACGCAACTCTTTTGTTGTCTGTGGTCACCACAAAGTGATATCTAACAGCTGGCTGCATCTAAAAGTGACCTTCCTGTTGGTTCCTTTAATCAGGATGTTCAATAAGACCTGAAAAGTCAGCTGAAAAATACCCCAGCAAACCTAGGAGGACAGTCTTGTGACTTGAGCTGGTCACCCGTGGTGTGGCAGCACTGAACGGCGGGAGGGTTTGCAAGGGGAGTGTGGCTTGTGAGGTGTGAGTTGCCACTGGGGTGGTGTGTGCTGCCTGCCTGCCTGGGCATTGCCAGATGAGCACTTCCCTCCTGGCAGGTTTCTCTGTTTAGTTTTAACTGTGGACATGTAATTACCCCATGGATTAAACTTGTTTCCAACAAGCAGTGGGTGTAAGGCTAGCAGGGCACGTTCGTGAGTGGTGGGGTCAGGTGGATGTGGGAGAAGGAGGTGCTGGGTAGATCCCTGAGAGGTGGAGTCGTTCACTGTTTCCAGCAGGGAATGGCATTTGTGTCCAGCACTACTGGCAGTATCTGAAGAAAGCTTGGTTTGGCAGCCTCTGCTCCAGAGAGATTGCAACAGCAAATCCATGATCAGAATGCATTGGTCAGTCTCCAGCCACAGAATTTTTGATGTTGCCAACAGGAATTCTGCACCCCTAGAAATTGTAGAAAATTGAGAACACTCACGACTAAAGTTGAATCCAGAGGGAGGCCCATTCTCTTATCTGTTACCCACTGTTCAAACCAAGCCGAGTCTGCCACGTAGATAAGGTTCACACATGCTGAAAATACTTTGGTCATATTGCCAGTCTTTTCCCAGTAGTTTGCCAATGCATTTCATGTGTTGTGTTTGGGTGTGCTCTCTAACTTCTTTAAATGCATACAAAAAATAGAACTCTAATTTTTCTTAACAAATAAATATAGGACTGTCTGATACCCTTGGTCTGTGGAAATGTGTGATTCTACTGCTGCAGAATGAAGATTTGGTAGTAAGGGATGCTGCTGCTGAAGTGATACAAGTGGCACAGTCTGAGAAAAAGAGCAATGAAGGAACAGGTATGTTAACTTTACTTTTAAATATTATTGAATGTTTGGGAGGCAAAAGTATTTCTCATCACAAATTTCTTGCTAACTGTAAAGTGCTTCATCCATGTCCTATAAATACGTACCATTAAAGATAACAGCTAGTTTGATGCCCACCATGCTTTATTATTTTGCTTTTACTGTTCTTGGTATAATTTGCATATGTTTACATGGAGATGTAAAAAAGACAACAGCAGTACTCAGCTTTATGGTTCGTGCTGTGATGAGTCACCATTCACATAATTTCACAGATTGAAAGTTCTTTAATACCATCTCTGGTCTAATATAATGCAGTGCAAGACACTCCTTGAATCCCACGTTGTTGTAAGAGCCTAATCACAGAGAGATAGGAATCTAGGAAACAGTATTCGACTCATTGATTCATTATTAGACCTTGAAATCCATTTAGATCCAGATCAACAAAGACAATACTCATCCTACCCACAATGTGCTTTTGAGGATGTGGGCCTTTTTATGTGCTTGCCTTAGTTTACTCAACCCTATTAATTTTAAAATAGCCACAAAACTTGAGTAGGCTTAACTAATTAATGTGCTTCGCTTTGAGAGTCTTTGCTGACACATTCTTCCACGTGCTGTGAATAAATTAGAATTTGCTACCAAGCTTATCTCTCTCTGGTGGTCCCTGGTCTATGCTACTCAGTAATGCCTGTACCAACTTGGCTGCAGTCAGTTCAAATTAGTCAGCCCTCTCCATGTGAACTTATGCTAGGCTGGCGATAAAGCAGCTCTGTGGTTTAGACAAAAAAAAGAAAAAGCAGTAAAATTATGTTTGCCACTATTGCAGATAGAAGTAGCCAAGAGTCTACTCATGTGGCAAGTGTGGTTTTGAGTTGGCGCTGTTCAGGCACAGTGCTCTGGGGTAAAAGGAGGGATATAGCATGGACAGCTTTCATCTTCCTGTTAAATCCCACAGCTCTGATTCCAGCACTGGCATCACAGCTCCCACAGTTTCTCTAGTCCCAGTTACAGCTCTCTTGAGTATTGAGGGGGCTCTGTGCATATGCCGCATGTCCCCAGTGCTGGCCTTTGGAGGCATCCTCAAGTGTCCCAAGGTCGTACTTTCTTTGGGAATAATACAGTGCTGGATTGTCTCTCTGACTCCTTGTATCTTCTCCCTTCTTCCTTCTTGTATCCTAGTGCCAAGGGATATTTTCCTGTAACTGGATGAGAGCTCTGTCCTACTAATTAATACTAAGGTCACCTCAGCACTTGCTCCTACAACTTACCACTTTGTAAAGCTGAAGTGACCATAATTTAGAAAATAACATAATAATTGATTTTTTTTGTTATGTTCCTGATTAGGATAGGGACCCCCAAACTTCTGTTAACCCCTTAGTTACATTTAGGTGTATGTTCCTGTTTTTTCACTTAAACTTCTTGCAATGAAATGAGTGTCTGTCATCTGTGACTAGAAAAGAATGCTGGATTTTAAAAAAGAGAATGCAGTTTCTTTTGACGTCCATTTTTCATCATTATTGTTACTTCCTGTGATCTTTTTTCCCCACTAAACTTCTTTCACTTTTTCTGATTTGCTTTCTAGCTTTTGGGGGAGCAGTTTTGCCCTTGTGGTTTTATTTATAACCAGATTAAAATAAGCTCACCTTTGTATATTGTTTGTTTACTTTCATTTACCCCCTTTCTTTTCATGTGCATGTGAGAATATGCAATATGTTTGGGTCTGTGGTTTAGACATTTCATGGATCACCAGAGCTCTCTGTCCTGGGAATTTTTAAATTATATTCAAATATTTGCTTAATTTTTTTTCAAGTTTTCATACCATGAAAGTCTGATTTTTCATCAGAGCACTGACTGTAAAATAGCTAAACCCATAGATTGAAATTAATTAGAAGATGTGAAGCAGCTCTCTTTAAAACTCTTACTTTATAAGAAATTACTGGATGTCTTAAATTAACTGACTCTTCATTTCCGTTATACAATGATAAATTAGTATTGTGGCCCAGCAGTTTTATCATGAGGTCAGAAAGATGACTTGAGATCAGAATGAGGAATGGATGTTTGGAAACCTGTTTTCATGCATTCTGTAATTGTTTCACTTTTACATTATTATCATTACCACTAGCTAACATGAGAGAGTAAAGAGAGTATTATAATTTCAGCTTCATTTGTGCATCAAAAGTGTTGTGTCCTAGTAGCCATTTTATTTCCAGAAATACTGCACTGTAGGAATAGGTTGTAGTGTGTTTCACCTTTTACTGCTGTTAATTCTCCATACAGAGATCAGGAATGCTGCTCACAAAATACAAGCACTGGACTTGGCAGAAATTTTGGCACTAGCATCTTCATATCCACTCTTCACAAAATCCTCTTTTCTCACTGTGTACACAGCATGTAAGGGAGGAGTAGCTTGTAGCTGCCTGCAGAAAAGCTTTATTTATTATTTAGGGAATCAATGTCATAAGTGCTGCATTTATACTGAGATCCAGAAGAATCTGTGATTATAGCCTGACAACTGCTCCTGCCCTTCCTGCATGATACAGGCAGGCATCTTGTTTTCCTGTGGAAGAGTAGAGTATGAAGGATTATGTACTTGTGTGTTGCAGTTGAACCAAGGCTGAATTAATATCCTGTTCAGCTGAGCAAGCTGTGAAGTTGGACTGTTGTTAGCAATAACAAAGTTATTTGCTTAGACTGTTCACAGAGTTGTTGTAGCAAGTTTTTCCTTTACATGCATGTTGCTGAATAACAGCACAGATGTGTAGCAGTATGATAGTGTTAAATAATAGGTATTTTCATGTCATTTATAGATAGTGAAACTGGAGGCAAATGATCCTGTCTATTACAGTGTGGTTTCACTTCCAGTAACAGCTCCTATCTTGTGTAATTCTTTGAAATGCTCCGTGAGCTCCCGGAGGAGAATATGAACTTGGTTTCTTGTTCCCTCATGGCTTTTGGTGAGGGCAAAAGCCCCAATCTCCTCAGGTAACTAATCCCTGCAGCTTTGGATCACTCAAATTATGAAAGCAGTAAGCTTGTGGAGTCGGAAGTACGTGGTAACACGTGTGATACAAGAACCCTATGAAAATTACAGCCTCCATTTTCGTTTGGAAGGAGAAAAGCTCAAAAGACCAAACACTGATATACCACAGGGCTCCTCTCCTCACTCTACCATACTATTCACCCCGCCAAGGAAAACCCTACAAGCCCTACTACTTTCTTATAGAAAGCAAGGACTTCTACTGTTACCAGTAAAGTTCACTTTTAAAATTTATTTTATTCATACAGAGAAGCTTGTTTTATGTTTTTAGTATGTGCAAAAGCTCATGTTTAGGAGGGAAAGTTACTGAGGCTGGCTGATAGCAGTCATTTTCTGAACAGAGCAGGTCAAACAGAATCCTGTCTCACCAGAAAGGAAAAAAAAACCTTCTGTTTTCCGTGCTAAAAATACCAACTTAGCAGGTATGTAAGGTTTTCCTAATAACTTGAACAGTATAAACCCCATCTGTAACTCAAGGTATTGTGTGTACACTTTGTTGTTGTTTCCTCATGCATTGAGGTGTAAACCTCTGGGGGATTGTTTTATTCCTTTTAGTATGAGGGAGGGTACAGGAAGTATTGTATTCAGTGTAAAGGCAGAATAGTTGCTTTGAGATCTAATTAAATTAGTGACCCGTGGCTGTGTAAAGTCTAGACCTATTCACAGCAGCATTTTTTATACAAGAGGGTTACTCCTTACAAGAAAGATGATTTAAGTTGGGGAAACAAGAGTGCTTTTTCCCTACTGGTGATCGCTTTACTAAATAATCCTGAAAAATTCAAGTAACTGTGCTAGAACAAAAACTGTTCATTGGTGTCATTTTCCTGTATGGCTTTTTTTTAAATCTGGAGAAGTATTAAATGAAGTAAAGTTATGAGCTTGCCAGTATTAGACAAGTTTGAATAAACTATTTTGCTACAAGCCAATCAAATTCTATAAAATTCTATATAAAAAAATGCCTTTAGTCAGCTTAACCTTTATGTTGGTAAATTACCAAATTAACCTTAAATGAGTTTAAGAGCATTTTTAGTGTCATCAGCATTAGCACCAATTTAGCTGATTTTTAAAATTGAGCTGAATTAAGCTTAGATGAGCAATTAGATTTGCAAACTTGAGTAAATCTTTTGAAAGTGCCTGAACGATTTAGCAGCCTAAATACTCTTCTGGGATATAACTGAGGCCTTCAGGAACCTTCTGCTACTTTTATTGTGAAATACCAGTTTTGTACAGAGATGAGCAGGTGAGCTCCTGGGCCAAGCTGTGTGGCTGCGGCAGAGCTTGTGCAACCCAGGGCAGGTAAATGGCCCACTCTAAGCACCACTGTCACTGGGTGCAGTGGGAGCATCTCTGAAAATCAGCCTGATGTTGTTATTGTTATTTCCCTTAGGTTTTGCGTAGTTCTGAGCATGATGTTCTTGATAAATTCTACTTTTTATCTTTGGGGGAATAGTTGGTGAAAATGACAAATGTCCTGGTTTTTTGATTCACCAGCAAGGGAAAAAATGTTATTAGCTGGCTAGTTTAAAGAAGCTGACTCCATCTTCTGAAGGGCATCCTGTTGGGAAGAGGATGGCACTATGGAGTGGACTGAGTTGAGATTCCTGTGGAAGTCTTCATTGCTGGGTGTTTACCTGTGTTTTAGTGGCCCACAGTATTTCAGGTTTATCTTACTGTATCAGGCATGTAGGAGCATTTCAACAACTTTATTTTGTTTATTGTCCAGAGAATATAAATGTGTGTAGAGAGAGAAGTTAAAATCTGCTGCTTGGGGTGGTGGTGGTGGAAGAAAAAATATCATTTAATTAGATTGAAGCACTTAAACATTTTCAAGGTATCTCTGAATTCTCTTCTAGACTTAGAAAGACTTTAGACCTAACCAGACTGGGTAGAAGCTTTCTCTTTGTGAACCATGCTGTCGGAGAAAAGCAAAGCTGCTTGGTGCTTGCACCTCAATTTTCTTTTTCACACATCATTAGTGTAAAAATCAAGGTAAATTCAAAACAAACTTGTTCATGAATCTAGAGTAGATGTGGCTATCATGAATGTGCGTGGAAGAAGGTTTATGTGTGGGGGGTTTTTTCGGCAGAGTGATGGTGTAAATAAGCTTTAGCAGAGGTAGGGAAAGTTAAGGGACAATTGGACTAGTTATATAAACATTTGAAAGAGACAAGGGGAGAAGAAATCCTGCTTAGATTTATAATTCTTGTTCCTATCCTCTAAAAATCTTCCTTGGTGAACCCAAAGCTGCACAGAAGGTTTCATACATATGTCCTCTAAGAAGATCTAGTAAATCACTTGAGCTAGAGATAAGAGATAAGGCAGTCTGTGTGATGTTAATGCAGCACAATGGTCTGGCAGCCATCATCAACACCACAGGTGATACCAGCAAATCATGGGTGACTGACATGATCCCAAAACTTGTACCCCAAATGTCCTTTACAACTAGTCCATGAAGCATTTCAGGACAAGTGGCTCAGATTTCGTCTGCTCCAGTTACTAGTGAAACGGCTATGAGTAAATGCTGGGCAAACCTAAAATGGTAAATGAACATTGGTCATGTTTAAATGCTAAAAATACCATTGACATTGGTGATGTTAAGCTGCATGATAAAAACATCCCACATATTGCATGGGAAAGAGTCAAGAAAGATATTTTACTTTATTGATTGCCTCATTTGCTTGTTGGCATTTGAAACTGTTTTTCAACTATTCATTAAAATAAGTGCAAACTTTGTCCATAGCAAAAGGAGCTTTTCTTCCATGTTTATCATTGGGTAAATGCATTAAATAAATTTCTTAAGGCTTTAGTTCATGAGCATGTCAAGTAATCCCCTTTTCCCCAGACCTGTTTACTTGCCATGTGCTGAGTCCATGCTGTGGAACTGGGGATGGAAAATAACTGGAGATTAGAACCTGTGCGCCACTGCTGCGTGCAATATGCACATTTTAAGTTGCTGTGTCTCTCTCAAAGAAGTATAAAGGAGAGATGCCAGCAAACTGTTCAGAACTCTCCTTTTCGTATGACTAATATGTTCATCCTCCTGCCAAACTAGGGGACAGATTCACCACCTTTTACTCCACTTCCGTGCTGCTGTAGCCTTCCAGTGGGACAAGTGGGAGGACAGTGGTGAATAAAACAAATGTCAGGTTACTCTGATCCTGGACAAAGATTAGTGTGTAGGGCTCTACCTTTCTCATGCACTGGGTGACTTGCCCTGATGTTCAGGTTAGGCTAATAGGCCTCCGAGGCCCCAGACAGCTCCTTTAGTTGTGGCTCTTCAAACCAGTTCTGGCTTTGAGGAATAAGTGGTAATTGCCCAAACATAAACCAGGGAATTGCATGCATGCAAACTGGTTTAAGGATGCATTAACTAGCAAGATCGCAGGTGATAGATTTCCTTCGCTTGATTTAAGTCAGACTTGTGCATTTTCTTCTCTATTCTAACATTTGATTTTCCTCTATTTAGAGGTTTGACAGAGGGGTTGCAAAAAGCACCAAGTCAGGACCTGGCTGTAGAAAGAGCTTGCTGACAATGCTCTCTAGAGCTCTTCCACCAGCCAGCCTGAGTGGAGTGGTTGGAGTGCTGTGGATGGGTGGCGACAGCTGCATACGGAAGACTGAACACTTCCATTCTAGACACATGACTTGCTGTGATACAGCTGCTATGGTTTGGAAAGTTAAGAGCTTCCCACAAATGGATGAATTTCGGGGTCCTTCCTAATGCCCTGGGTAGGTAAAAACAGCAATTTGGAAAGACCATTTTAAATGCACTTATTGCCATCCATGATTTTCAAGCTGCTTTCAGAATTGCTTATAATTCTGGAATCCGTTGGTCAGAAAAATCTCCCAGACAGATCTTGTGATATGCCACGGGTGCTTGGGCACAGTCCAGGAGTGCTTACAGTGTTGTCTGGGTTACTAATGGAAAACTGCTAATCATATTAGCCAAAATATGTTTATGTTCCTTGCACTGGGGACAATTGGAAGGAAGGTTAATGAAATTCTTTTCTGGAATCAGCTCAAGGATTTCTTCTGCTTTGTGAGTATTCTTGATAACTGCATTCTGGTAACTAGATGTGCAGCTCACTAAACAGAATTTCTAAGCCTGCTATGAAAGAGGAGTCTTTTGGGCTGAATGTCAGGATTTAAATGGGAGCATTTATCCAAATGGCCTTTAAGCAGTAGAAAGCAGAATAGACATAGACAAGGCCCATCTAGGCAGAAGAGAGTGTGAAAAAGATGCAGTACAGTCAAAAGCAAAAAAACCCCACAGCAAAGCAGAGCTACTCCTGTTACAGAATGATTTTCTACAAATTTAGGTTTATTTTCAAAAGGTCGTATATGGAATCCATGAGATACCCTGTTTCAAGCAGTACTTCCTGAGGCCTTAGTGGAGAGGTGTAAAGTAGTGGCAGCAGTTTGCGGTGTTACATTCAACCACGGTGTAGGACTTTGTATACAGAGACACTGTGAGGTGGTGACATCTCTTCAGTTCCATTAGATACGGCGTACTGAGGACAGGGGGAAGGTCACACAGCTGTGTGTGTATTCTGGGAATGCTCTGACGTGGGCCCTGGCGAGGCAGGCAGCGGGTGCTGCCTGGAATGACCAGAACACTCTGCAGGGTGAAGTGCACTCTGTGTTACTGAAAAGTACTGTAAACCATGGAAGGGAACATCACTGAGAGACATCTTTAAGCTGTCTGTAATTGTAGGATCATAAGTAGGTAGGGTTAAAACAGAAAAAAAGACAATGTTCTTCTTAAAATGTTCAGTGTTGAACTTTCTGCTTAAGGGACCCTGGCTCTGGCTCCATCATTTTATCCTTTCCAAGCTTTTAATGGTCAGTACTTCCTCATGCACCTGCACAGAGAAGGATTTACGTGGACAGACAAATGTGTAATGATGACCATTTAAATCTTGGCAAACTAAATAAGTGGCAAGTACCTGTGCTATTTGGTGACTATCTGATGACTATGATGACCTTACATTTAAGAAGTTTGTTCCAGAGAGCAAAATGACACATGGTAGAGATTATGAAACACTTACTGTGGCCAGAAGTTGTAATTTGGGGGTTTTTTTACATCTTCTCTAGTAATTCTAAGAAGGTAACAATTACAGGTCAGTTGCAAGGATGAAAGCATTGAGGTTTAGGAGTGTAAATGAATTCATCTGGTCTTTCTGCTAGAATGAATTTAGGGCTGTTTCAGGAGCGGATTTGACCTGTAGCCTAGTTATATCATATTTTTATGCTAATAGGTATATTTTGGGTCTTTGTAATTGTATTTCTGTTATGTGTGACATTCTACTTTTACATCCTTAAAATATCTCCTATTGTTATGAAAACTTCCGGAAGATCTGATTGGGAAGTAATTAGGTCTTAAAACTGTATTTGTAGTAAGACTATTTCCTGGTTTAATGGTGACTCTTGAATAATGTTTAACTCTTTTCCTTAGATACAGAGGAAGAGTTGGCTGAAAATATAGCTTAAATATTTTTGTTCAGAAAACTCTGGTGGTTCCTTTTGGGCTCAGGGACCCACTACTGAATTTGCTGACTGCCTTTTTTTTTTTCGTTTCTGATGCCAGTGTAGAGTAAGGCTGTTTGTTATCCACGGCTAACCTCCTGAACTTGGGAGTCTTTGTATGTGAGTAAAATACTAATGAAGCACTGACTTGAAGCCAAAGTGAATACACACCCTCCTGCAGATTTTTATGAAACTTCCTAGGCTTTTGAAGCCAGGTTTTCTGATAAAAAGTGTAAAAGTGTTTTCCCTTGTAGCATAACAAGTGTGTGCCCTTTTGATATAAGCAAAATTGCACCATTGTTGATCATCTTCTGCTTTGAAAACATTTCACTTTATTTCTGAGAGATAACGATGGTATTTTAGTTTTTAAAAGAATTGCTTTGCTTTTTACTCCTGATTAATTATAGAAAAAGTAAGCAGCAGTCTTAATTATCTTCATTGAAAAAGTAATTTTGCGAACCAGGCCAGTAAACTGTGCGAAATCAGCCTCTGCAGAAGTAAACAAAAACTGCAGGACTGATCACATTCTTCTGAATAGAGCTATTTTGTGCTTTCTCTAAACAAGCTGGAAGTGCAGAAGAGTCAGTGCTTTGGAGCAAATGTACTCTGCTCCACAGGAGCATGACAGAATGTCAGGGAAGGCCAAGGGAAATGAAATTGTACTGTTCACCCTGCATTGGCTAGTTTTTACAGCTAGGTCAGGAAGAGTTGTGGGGTTTTGTTGTTTTGGTTTCTTGTTTGCCTTTTGTAGCTGGCATTCTACATTGCTAATTATGGGCATGCTAAGAATCAAGAAAAATGCTCTTAAATCGGATCTAGACTTGTGAAGTATTATTTTAACAGATTTATTTAGAGATGTAATAGAAGTTCTGTGATACATGAGGTTTGCAGGACCTGGCCTGTAATCTCTATGACATTTTGCTACTGTATTCAACTGTTGTTACACCAAGGTTCAAACATTTTATTTGAATAAATTGACTCCAATTTTATTAGTTATAAAAAACTGAAATGAAACTTGCACTTACAAGGTTGCAGCTTGTCCTTTATCTGTAAAAATGAAGTCTGGGCACAAGTTGTGTTATTTTGCTGGCCAGTTGCTGTAGTTCTTTTATTAATACTGCTTCTTCTGTTTCACTGGTCCTATGAAAAGGTAAAGATGTCTCAAGAAGTTTCTTTTTGAAAACACAATGGCTACCTGAGTAATTTGATATAGGGGACAGGTATTATTAAAAAGTAATTTTTTAAGCTAGATTATATTGAAAAGTAGCCAAGCAACAATAGAAAAGAAATCCTGTTATTTCAAGAATTGTTCCTTGGTTAAGAATTGGGAAAAGGGAATAAGGGGAAAAAAAAAAACCACTGAAGAAATTAAGGGGGGTTGCATGCAAATTAAAAGAAAATAATTTCATTTTATTCGGAGCTCACTTTCTCAGAGCATCCAACTAGGGGTTAGGACATAGTTAGAAACTGGGATATGGAAGTTGGTAGTAGCTTTCTGATCCTTTGTTACCTGGCACAGGTGAAAGCTGGAACAAATAGGGTGCTGTTCTAACTGGGACTGTGGACAAAAAGGCTTTAGTTACCCATAGCTTGTGACCTCCCCCCTCCTCCTCAGATTGCTTAAGGTGCAGGAGTCCAAATGGATATGGACCGGCATCTCTGATAGTTTTGGTATCCTGAGCATTAACTTCCCACACAGTGCAGTGAGTAGTGCATGCTAGAAGTTCTGAAGGACTTGGGAGAGCCCTAGGCAGGCACATCCATACACACATGGAGTTCTTTCTAAAAGATGAGCAGGAATGCCTGCTCAGATCCCAGAGGTATTTCACCAAGAGTGGGGAGATGATCCATTCCTGCAAGCAGATTTTTGCACACGGAATTTCATTTGTGTGTTTGTGGGTGAGAGTGAAGTAGAGGATATAAATACCTTTGCAAACTAACCTAAACCACCACCTTGTTTTCACGTAAGTCAGCACTCAGAATTTTTAAAGACCAAGATAGTTCCTACCTGTGCCAGAGTCAGAGCAGCACCTCAGAATGAAAGTTGTTTTTATTATATGACGGATTTCCTGTGCCACAGCCTTCCCACTGATTTGGTTACTTTAATTCCAGGTGTATTGGTGGAGGGGAGGCGGGGGGAAGCAGTTGTGGGACACAATGGACTCTTACTTCAAAACCTGAGATGTGTAAAACTCAATGTCTCTTTTTTTTCTGTAATCAGTTCCAAATGAGCGCTTACAAGGGGAACTCTGAATTGGCCTGGTTGAACAAATTGATTTCTCATGCTTGAGAAAGTAAAGTTAAACATCCTTGGGAAGCCTAGAAATTTAAATTTTGAGAACTAGACTTTTTATAAAGGGTTTTTAATTTATTAGATTTAGAGCAAGACTGTTGAAATCACCTTGAGGAGCAGAATTATTTATGGCAGCTGCTTACAGTACCAGTGTAATGCCACTTTCGCATGTTTTTAATTTTGTTCCTTCACTTGGTCTGCACTGTGTTAATGATCACCTTGTCATGCTGGCAGTGGAAAACAGTTTTATAAATAATTCCCACTGGTAAGATGAAAGTGTTAACAGAAATACTTTAGTGAAGGTTTTGATTAACTTATGCACTTGGCTTGATCACAGTGAAGCTTAGACTTACAGTATCTTATTACCAGGACTAATAAAACGCGTTCACTTTTTCATGTACTGTGTTAATTACCCTTTTACTTTCCCTCATGGGCAGACACACAGAGGCTGATTTCATGTTTGTGTTGAAGACCGCAGTTACACTTTTAGACTTCTCCTTCCTGTACTTACAAGTTCCTACCCAAACAAAACTTACCTTCCCTAATTCCAGAATTCATATATTGTAATACTAGACCTTCAAGACTATAGATTGTTACACTTAGGTGCTGTTTAACCTACTGTTACTATAAACAGCAGAAGAAAGATCCTTTAAGTATTTTTTTATTTTCTCGTACTTACTGAAAGCTCAATATACATGCGTTAAGAAGCACAACTAAAAACTGAATTTCCAGAATATCTTTCTTCTTTAATTCAAATTCCCCAAATGTAAATATTCCAGTAATTCACCATTTTGCAATATAGTATACTAACATACCATATTGCGTCACCACCACCTCTGAGAAACATCAGGAAAACAGGCATGTGCCATCTTCTCTGAAGCTTAATAGCAATAGGATCACATAAACTGTGTTAATGATGGGCCCTTTAGAAAAGATGTTCTCAGTATTGATTTCCATCCCCTAAAACAAACTCCTTCGGAGTTGGACTAAAGGATCTCCAGAGGTCCCTTCCAGCTGTAAGGATTCTGTGAAAGCAACATATGTTGGGTAGATCAGTTTAATTAGGCAAGATCATATATATGGGCAATAGTCTTTAAGGTTATATACCAAAATACAGATGATTTGATACTTTGAAGCCAGTGACTTCTTGCTCCCCTAATGCAACGTTGGCAGAAATTGAACTTGGAGTTCAAATACAAGTGGGTGTAGGGAGAGCCTAGTGATAAAAGGATCTCAGGGTGAAATAGCACTTATATATACACAAACTGAATTATTTTCTAGGCTAGTTTTTAGAACTCAACAGTGGTTTCATCTCAAATTCATAGAAGGAGTAGAGGCAACACAGGCAGACCTTGCTTGTTAGCTGCCTTTTTTTTGCAATGTATTTTGGTTTTTAGCGTGATCATCTGTGTGCCACTATGAAAGGCTGTCACAGGGTAGAGGTAAATTCTTAAAATTTGGGGATTTTACTTGATTCTCACAATTAATGATTAAGGCTCAACTAATGCCATCCATGGCAAGGTGAAGTAGTATGTTGCCTTTCCTGAAGGAACCTCATTTGAAACATGCAGATGGAAAAATAAGATGTTAAAGACAGAAGGAGTCTTTATGTTAAAGATATGTTGCAGTCACAATGTGGACTGTAACTTCAAATGGCATTATTAAGTGAAAAAGGAAAAAAGTTCCTTGAGCAGTGAAGTGAAGGAAGCTTGGGTTTGGTGGGGTTTTTTCATGGATTTGTTTCTCAGATAAGTGGATTTTCTCATGTCTGATGACTCAAGTTTCATCCTTTCACTAGGCATGACAGCAGTAGGCTCTCTTTTCTTTACCCAGCTGGCTATCTCATAGAAACAAGGCTTAATGTTTCAGATTCCCTTACCCTTTTTTGTCAAACTGGATTGAAACTAGGTCACAAGTTGTGGTGGGAAACACATACATAGCAGTATGCCTCCTGATTTCCTTATTTTGTCTAAAAATGGGGAAAAAATCCCTTTGATGTTGTTTATTCTTTCAAATTTCCAGTCTGATTGAATAAAATATACTAGAGCTGTTATTCTTTTCTGTGTGCTGAGTGCTCCTTTCCTCTCTACCTGCCCTCACATTTCATCCTTTGTGGTTCCTTCACCTTTTCAACAGATCTTGAACTGACCTCTGTAAACTTACAGCCTTCTGCTTCTCTGTATCATTTATCTCTTTGTAATTTGTTTTGTAAATTTAATTGTGTGAACTGAATATTTTTATAAGGAGGGTTGGTGGGCTGTTGTTATGAGGGTTGCCTAACACTTCTCATTATAAAATCCTGGTTTTCAGCTCTTCATGTTCATCTTTACTAGTTGGTACTTAGATTTTTCTATGCTGTGAGTATCTTTTGTAAACTTTAATTATTTAGATTTTGTTACTGTAGACATGATTCTACATATGAAATTAGGAGAAAATGCTATATTTACTCAGGCTATGAAAAAGATTGAAGGCCTTTTCTCTGAATGCTGTTACACATATATGCTTTGGATATACAGGATATTTTTGGTAAAATATGTACAAATTTGACTGAGAAATAGGACTGTAAAATGCTATACTTTTCATATAGATAAATATACATATATACACCCTCAATAGACACTGAAAAGAGCCTAAAAGCTAAAACCTCCGAAGATTTTTGTGTTCACTAAGCAGCTTAAATTTCTCTGCTCCTGAAATGCTTACCTGCATTCCAAGCAGGGCTCCTGAGGGTGCTGTGCCAGGAACACTGCCTCAGGTTTGTGCAGCCATGGCTGTAGGTAGCTCGCATCCAGGCTGTGTTTGTATACTTGAAATGATGAAAGTATAGGTTTCTTTTTCTTTTTGGACCTTGGCAAATTACACATATATGTTGCCATCTTCTTCCTCCAGCCTTTCCCCACACCAAGAATATTCGGAAGATTGCAAGGTCAAGTATCCAAATATTAGGAAATCCAACTTTAATTCAACCTTGTAATGCTGTATGTATGAAGAAGCTAGGCTAAGTTACACTATCACCGCTTGGGTTTTTTGACAGAAGTTCTTTTATGGTTCAGTAGACAGTGCAGGTTTGTTCTGGTGGTGAATCAGGAACATGCAGTGTAGGAAACTATCATCCCCAACAGCACTACTAGCTCAGCTGCAAGGTGAATGTGATAGATTAAGACCAGGATCACAAGAAGGGACATGCCAAAGCTATTTAGGTTTGCCCTTGTGATTTGCATTCTGTCCCTGCCTCTTCCAGGGAGCTGTTTTGTGCAGGTAAGCAAGTCATTCCAAGCAGAGTTGGGAAAAGAGGTCATTGTGCTGAACGCTTAGCTGGATACCTTGCAGGCATGATTTGCAGGAGTTCAGAGCACACAGCTGAACCCAGAGGGAAGTGCATTTTGAATATTAAAGCATTATGGGCTGCAGACTCCTAAGTGAAACAGGTCATAATGTCTCAGATCAGACATCTAAAACCAGTCAAGATTTTTTAATCTTCATGACTGTCTGCTCTACCTGCAGAATAGATAGTGCCAATCCTTCTTTCCGTGCACTTCATGACAAGTGATTTATGAAGCACTCCATATCACAATGAGATGACTGAGAGCCCCAGGTTACTTAGCCATTCTGTCTTCCATGCCTATTTAGAATATTTTGGAATATTTTGAATAAGAAAGGTTCAAAGCCATATATTAAATGTGTAGAGAATAGAATGAGAGATTTCTTCCCTGTGATGGGGAAGTCCCTGGTATTGCATAGTTCATGTCTGCATTTCTGTGTGATACACAAATGTTTTAATTTTTGTGGTGTCTTGTGCAGGGAGCACTTCCATTCAGCACACTGGGGAGAGCACTCAGCACTGTCTTAGTTCCTTCTCAGTTGAAGAGGCACAAACCAATTCCTCAAAGAACTTTGAAGGATATGGAAAAGACAAATGTAAGATCTGTATTGGACAAATATATGGGTATCTATGTTAGATTTTCTATTGAAGAACTCTGGTTACTGATTGAATACTATTTATCAATCAAAAAGTTGGTGTATATATTTACACTTTATGCAAAACTAAGCACCTCCTGCTCCTTACATAAATTTACTTGGATGAAGGCCTCAAAATAATTCATACAAACCACGTTACGATTTACGGATCCACCTGAGCATGCCAAGGCCTCTGGAATGCTGTGTCTGCTGAAGATGCAGATGAAGTTGCAGGGAGCCACCCCAGTGATGTCTGGGATGCAGATACGCTATCCAAGTCCCTTGGAGCCTGCAAGAGGATGCCCTGGTGACAGCTAGAAGTTTCCTAGCAAGCCTTGAGCCAGCTGTTACACATTCAGACTATGGCTGTATGGAAATGCCAGAGGCTGAGGTATTTCATTAAGAGAGGTACAAGGAAGTCATGTGACTTCCAAAGAGGTGTAGACCTGCCCATGTAAATAGAAGTGTCCTGGGTCACTAAAGGTGCAAAATCCAGAAGTCACCTAGGTAGCAAGAGCTGTGTGAAGGAAAAAGGGGTGTGAACCACTCCTTAGGATCTCTTTAATGTGAGCATCATCTTGGGAAGAAATATTGAGTCCTGATTCTAGAAATGCCCTGATCACACTAGGGTGACTGGGATCAGCAGCAGGCCTTTGATGTGAATCAAAACTTGTGGTGGTAGATTGAGGAATATGTATGTGTAATCTCATTTCAGAGCATTTCTGAAAGAAAAGGCAAAAACCAGTTTGCTCCCAGGTGAAATCATCGATGCATCATCATCTCACTTGAAAGAGCCAGTGGTTCTGTCATGGAGTAAAAATGCTCTTGAAAAAATCTTCAGAGATAGGTATTTTCCATTCAGGATTGAGACTTGGGGCCGTTTCCCTGTTAGACACCTGCAGGAGAACTGCCCCTAAGTTCTCCTTAGATCACTGCCCCTAAGGGACCTGTAATCACCAAGTTGTTGAATAGGATCAACAGCACCTGCGTGTCTGTATGACTGCAGCTCCATAGTCTGGCTCACTTTGTTTGTCGGAATGTCAGAAACCCCACAACACATCCTACTATGCTGCATTGAAAGCAATTTGCAAGTAGGCATTGGAAGGCATTTTGATCTTGACAGAAAAAACAAAGAACATCCTCTTGGTCAATTTTACTAAGCACCTGCAGTGTGAATGTTTTGTGGTCCTGGTAGCTTCTCACATTACAGAGTGTTTGCAAATTTAAGTGTATTTTCATAGCACTGTGTATCTGTGTGCATATATCAGCAAAAAGATAAAAATAATGTGAGCTGTTCTTTACACACATTTCTTTCCTTAGATGACATCTGAATAAGAACAGACAATCTGGACTGTGTTGTAAGCTTTTCATGTAAGGGTGGTTGGGGTCTTGTTTCATCAAGCATCCATATAGTGAGTGGTTTCTGTGGGGTTTTGCTCTTTAAGTGTATTCTCTTACATGGTGAGAAAATGGGTTTAGAAAATTGACCAGTAAAGAAGCTGAGACTGTATCATGAACATTTTTGACATAAATTACTATACAAAAGATCGATGGCACTTTCCCTAAGAGCAATTTTATGGCCACTTCTTTTTTAATGTCACCCTTTTTGAACAAGTAATACGAAACAAAGATAAAAATTAAATATAAACCATCCTAAAAACAGTGTCCCCCTGATAGTATTTCATTAAAGGTGTCAGAAGAGATGCAAAGACTGAGTTACTGAAGTTTTTGAGTTGCTTTTTACCTATTATGCTCAAAAATACCTTCATTCAGTACCCCGTCACACATACACTTGAATCAGACATGTTGTAGTAAGTTAACAAGTGTCTTCTCTACTCAGATGTGCTCAATAGCCACAGTCTGCAGGAATCTGCAGCTCTGCCTTGTCCCACTCTTTAGAGAGAACTGTTGGAAGAAGGACGAGAAATACCAATGTAAACTAACATTTAGGAGAAAGTGTAGAACAAGATCAAAACGTGTTGTAACCTAAGAGGCCTTGAAAATCAGAATATTTTTCAATAATCAAAAATTACTCTAAATTCTAGTAATTCAAAAGTGCAGAGAGTTTGCTTAGCAGTTGTCATCAGCTGAGTCAAACCTGCATCCAGAACAAGGGTTATAGCACCAAAAAAGTTTAGTGTTGTATCAGTACTCATGTAGAAATAAATAGCATTTTTTATGCTTGTATTTGTGCCTTGCAAAAATTCACCAATATACACTTAATACTTCACATGAATTGGTTTAATTAAAGAAAAAGGAGAAGGAACTTTTCCATTGAGACTTATAATTGTCTTAGCAAGATTTACTGATGTGTCTGAAACTTGTTAAAATCAGTGGCTTTTGCAGGGGGAGCTTTATATTACTTCTTTTTGAAGAATTACATTAAATAGAAAATGTGTAAGCACTGTGATTTTTTACTTTGTATTCCCAAATTTATGTCAACACCTTACAAGTTGTTGTCAGCCCACTTATACAACATTAGATCATCACATGGATGAAGGAACTGTTTGCTTTCTAGAATACAATGCCACTAATTAAAGTTGAAAGTGAATGGACTGAATTAGAATCAGCTCATCCATCAACGACTGGCTACTGATTATTTACTGACAGTGCTTCATTTAGCTCTATTAATTACTCAGTGGCACTGTTATGTAAAGGTCATGCTTGAAAAATTAAGAAAGAATACATGAAAAATTATTGTATGTGCTCAGTGCTGGAGTCTGGAGGTGGTAAATGTTAAACAGAGTGTTCATGTGAATAATCTATTAAATATGTTTTTTCTTATCAGCACTTTAATTGTGAGTGAGTAAACAGGACAGCAGCTTACAGACCTTGATAGGCTTCCTATGCACGCTGTGATGGTCATGGCTGTGACTTCATAGCAATAAAGGAAAGTGTGTCTTTCTATCACTGCTTTTAAAATAGATCGGGGTTTTTTTGAGTGTTCTGCCCAAATTATAAGGGTTCACAGGTATTGCAGGGAGAACAATTCTTTGTAGTTTTTTTGTACTCATTACCCACTCTTTCCCTATTCCTTTAGGCTTTAAATTACAAGCCTCTTACCAGCATTCCCCCCCAGATGTTACTCTAAAATTCCGTCTGTGATACAGAGGTAAATGTGTCGCCTGTGTTCCTACAGCAGAGCTGTAACATACAGCTCATTCACATTCAGTAACTGTCATCAGTGCCAAACAAAAACTTCTGTATAGTTGGTGCATGCCAATAACAAGTCTTCAGTCGTACATTTAATTCTAGTTACTGATACTAGTTTTGAAACTGTATTTACCTTTTTTCAAAAAAATACATAATGTGTGTTAAAACAACATCTGTCCTCATTGATAGTGTTTTAAAAATTAGCTGAATAATATTTTTACCTTATAAAAAGAAAAAGCATGAGTTCTGTGGGTTTAGGCAGGGGATATTGTCTTTTTGCTGTTTAAATTAGAACATGGCTTGGGGGGCAGGGGGAGGTAATGTAAGTGGTGAAGTCCAAATGCTCATTTCCTTTGACAGATCTGTGAGCTGTGGTTGTTTTGTAATAAAACCCTTCATGTACAGGAGCATGGCTCACATGGGAAAATCTTATGTATATGTACGAATATCTAAAAAGAAAAAATAACATCGTTACTGACTTGAAAAATACTGTTCAGTTCACATTCCAAAAAAGGGCTTGAAAAGATGATGAATATGTGTGTGCTTTTTTTGCACAAGAAGGGCAATTTAATTTAGTGTTCAGTCCTGAGCTGTAAGTTTCCATGCTAATCAGATGTGTTATTAACTCAGATCTGTTTATAATCAAAGTCAAAGCTGAGCACAGCATCACCGCTGCTCTACTCAGAGACTGCAACTATTTAGAAATTAGTTTTGATTAGTTTGTTTTGTAATGGTGTTGTGTTTTGACATCATGTTGTGTGATGTCAGGAAGGGCCTCTTTTTAAAGTCATCCTGAAAAAAGCACAGCTATGAAACAGACTCGGGCAGGGAAATGGAAAACATATGAAGCAGTTGTACATCATCTAGGGAATGGTATTTCTCAAGAGGATAGAAATGACCTAATTGCCTTTGATTTTATGAAACACTATGAAAAGGAATCTGCTTATATATTAGATTTTACATAAATGATCATTTAAAAAAGTGGACAGTTTGATGTTTGTAACTTAAATTGACACAGTGCAATTGCAAGAGCCATCTGCCAGCCATCCAGATGTAACAGTTGCCATTTCTGCCTTTTCTTTCTTTCTTTTTTTTTTTTTTTTTTTTTTTTTTTTTTTTTTTGGTTGGTTGTTTTGTTTTGTTTTGTTTTGCTGGTGGTTTTTTGTTTTGTTTTGCTTCTCAGTTGTCTTCTTTTAATCCTAGTGCCCAGAAGGTTGATAGCACTCTAATATTATTGTGGAGACTGAGTGGGTATGAACACCCCTTTACTCTCTACATACTTTATTCTGCCCTGTTTTTTTTCTGGTGGCAAGACACCTATGCACTGTCTTGCTGTGGAGCTGCACAAAGCAGAACCTATTTCAACATAGGAAATGCAGTTTCTAACCTCACTTTATTTATCAGCTCTTTTAACTCTTGGGTTGGGCCAATGGGATTTTTTCTTTTTTAAATTTGAAGACTTTTTAAGTTTTATGACATCTAGGCATACATAAACGCAGCATTTTAAGTAAAAAAAGTATCTGCAGCACTGCCTCACTTGGCTCTCTTATATTTCATGTGCTGAGAAAAGAACAAGCTTGATTATTACTGAACACCAAAAGGAAGGAAATCTTTAATACAACAAAGAAGTGATTAGTGGTTAGGTGAAATTTTCCATTTGCAAATATAATATTACAGGTATTAGCAACCATGATGCTGAATCTGCCATCATTTGGGTGAGAACCTGACATCTTGCTTGATAGTCATCATCTTTTACAGTGATGTATCAAAAAACCTGAGATAAATCCCCAGTTTTGTCAAGCAATCATTCAAGTGATCTTTGTTGCTTTAAATGTCCATGCTTGCCTCTGAAGTCAGAATACTGCCTCATTTTACCAGGATGTTATGAGATACCATATTGATAGTGATGTATTAATATTTATACCTCAGTGGGCCACACTTTGTGCAAGAAAGTAAAAAATACTTTACCACTTCAGATGGTAATGGTCTACCTGAAATACTTCCTGTAATTTCAGTTGAAGAACTTACCGTACATATTTTCCTTGAAAACATCCCTACTGTTGGTACACTGTTCTTTGTGAGATTTTCTCTCAGGGCTGTTATAGGAAGCTTCCTTGCAGATTCACTTCTCTTTCCATTTGTTCTGAATGCAGTATATGTTTACAAAAATTGCATTACTCTTTGATCTAGAATGAACTTCAGTTAACAATTTGCAGTATAAAACCAACTGCAAAATGCTTTGTTAGGCAAGGAATATATTCTGCTTTTCTCCTTTGCCTATATTTTATCATGGTTGTCCTTAAAACCCGTGTATATGCTCTTAATACATCCTTTTAGTTCCCCATAACATCACTGAGGCTGTAGCATAGAACAATTGTAATAGGCTACTAGAAGAAATATTTACATCTGGCATGATCAAAGCTTTTGGAGTACATGAATGTGTATGTGGGAGGTCTAATTTTTATGTGGGCGGATTCACAAAGACTAAAACACTGCAGTACTTAACCCCTTTCCCTTTATGAAAATTCAATTCCTCAAAATGAAAAAAGTATGTAGTACCTGATTCTTATCTTATTTTTCATTTCAATGAGTAGTATTAACTATTCTGCTTGTAACTACTTGTTTTAAGGCATTGAGAATTTTTTTGGTATTTCAACCCCTGTAGTGTCTTATTTAGTAAGATGCTTATCTTGCTCATGATGTTTTTGCATGTTGGAACATATGCACGTTTTCAAATTTTAAATCCCCATATTTTTAACACAGTTTTGATAGTTGTTAGAACTGCTGTGGAAGGGGCTCTGCTGTATTTTCAGTTTACAGTAATAGCTACATCTCCAGGTTTGGGTTTTGCAGGTTTAGTTCCCCGGCAGTAATAGATTATGAGCCCTTGCCATTTGAATTTTTTAATTTAATTCAATTACTTTAAATAGTTACATTATGAAAGGCTATTAGCACTCAATCATTTAAATAATCCCAGGTAGCATTTTGTTTGCAAGGCTCTGATGGGGACGTTTGGGATGATAGCTGACCTGGGCTAACAGCTTGCTGAACGGGAAGGTCCCACTCTCCCTTTGGCTTCTTTCCTTCTGCCTGCTGTCCTGTGATCTTCCCTTACCCGGCCCCCAGCTACACCAACTCTGGCTGCAGGGTAACCAGCTCAGCTTGCCAGCCAAGCAGAAGAGCCCACACACCAGAGCTGTGTGCCAAATGCCTGTTGTGCTGTTCTGAGCCTTAATTTACCCAGTGATCAGCAGAGTACGCTGGGTCCCAGGTAAGCATCAGGGGCCTATGGGGCTCTGGTGAAAGGGGAGCCACCTGCCCTTTTTGCCCCCGGTGAACTTGAGTCTTGCTCAGGCCACTCTCTGAAGTCACAGCATGAGTCACGATGTGAGTCAGTAATATGTGGCTTCTTGAAAACCAGCCCTGCCGTTGCAGGCAGATGATGATGTGAGGAGCACTTCTTGTAAACTGTGAAGACCGTACATTTCTTTTTAGGAGACACACATCTTTTGTGGGTATCTTAAAGGATTCTGTGCATGCTTACAGCATCCATGGCTGTTACTTCTAGAGCTGGGGGTTATCAAAGCAATAGAACATTTTCCCCCTGTGAAAGTGTTTTTCATCTATTAAATCATGAGTACCTATATAACTCTGATTGCTGTTACTCATTTGCCTTACTTCAGCACTCCAAGCTTAGCAGAGTTAATACACTTCTTTTGGATATATGCTACATCTCTTTCTTGTCCTTGTGGCATTGACAGTCCACAGATCTACTCCTGAACTATTCTAGCATCAAATTTGTGTACACTGGTATCTAAGTCAGTTAATGTCAGTGTGTTCTGTAAGTAACATCAGCTGAGGAAGCATTTCAGAAACCATGGAGCCATTCCTGATACTCTGCAGGAGTGGGATGGAATGAGTGGGTGGAAGTGAAAATTCTTCATCTGCCAGACTTTGGTATGTTGTTGAGTCTCTGTGAACACCTGAAGTACCAAGATGCTGCTGTGCTAGCTTCTCTAGCACAAAGCCCTTGCAAGGTAGGCAGGCTCTTACCCAGATTTTGGAACCCTAAGTTTTAACATTATCAAAGTGATGTTGCTTTATTTTTCTCTGGTCTCAACATCAGAACTGACACACGAGTTTTGTTGATCAGTTAAATGGCATCTGCAGTTCACAGAAAGGTGGTCAGTGTGTTCAGGATCTTCATGTTTTTCCTGGGTGCTACACTTCCTTTGCATGTTTTTCCTGTATTTTTTTTTCTCTTCTTTAGTTTGAAGGAAAAAAAAACCAGCAACAAAAGAAGACTCGACATTTCCTTTGTTGCAACTTGCAGGATTCTCTACAAGGCTGCTTTACTCTGTGACCACAAAACTGCCTTTTCTTCTGTGTCATGCTGGTGAAAATCTGCTAGCAAGCAAGTTCAGTCTAAACAATACCTCAGCATTACTTGTTTTGCTACCTCTTGGTAGTTTTCAGCATGGTCACATAATACCACAATTAGAGAGGCCCCAGTCTATTTCTTGATGCATTTCTCAGCAGTTCAGCGTTCTCATTCACAAAGAGAGCATCACTGTATGTATTTATACTTAAGGAGACTAGATCTTTAAAAGGCCCCAGAAACTGGCAGTGCTATCTATAATTGGTTCTCCAGAGTAGCAGCTAACTCAGCAGTGGGAAATCCCATGTTTGGCTTTTAGCTCCCAGCATCACCTAAGTACTCAAATACAAATAAAGTTACATAAGCAAGGGGCCTTACATAAATACTTATAATCGTAGCCATTCAGGAATCATCACAAAACTCAAAAATGTCATCAGAATTCAAAAGGGCTGAGTTTAAAATATTGCATTTTGTAAGTATTCATAACCAGGTTGTTTGTTCCAGGTTCAGAACAGCATGCTCCATTTTAATCTCTGTTCTTTCAGCTCTGAGGGTTGCCAGTATTCCTGAGGTCCCTATGGTTCTTGAATGGAACTGTTTCCTACCTAAACCTAAGCAAACCAAAACAAAGAGGACAACCTTTGTGTCCATTATTTAGAGCATCAGACTAGTACCAAATGGGGCACAACAACAGGAAAAGCAAGGTGTCTTTTTAAAAAAAAAAAAACTTAAACAAGCAAACACACACCCCACACCAAAAAACCAAAAACCCTCAACAAATTCCTGGAAAGGAATGTCAGCAAAGACAATACCTAAAAACCCCAATGCCTATAATAAATGGGATGGACAACACCACTTCTCAATAAGTCCCTCATGGAAAAAGCTCAGGGGTGTCCTGATGGAGTGATAATTCCTGACATGAAGAAAACAGATTTGAACATTTGATCTTACTGTCTAGCAGAGACAAACTGTGTATGTAACATTATTAGTGTCACAAAGAGATTGACTGCCTGCCTTCCTGTTGTTTGTTCAACAGAGATTTCCATTTACCCTCATCTAACTCCAAGATAAAGAAGGGACCATCTGTTCTTTCTCCTTCACTCCTTTCCTTATTATGGTCCTTTGTCCTCACGGTCTCAAATACTAATTCATCCTCCCCAATGTCCTCCGTACGTTGCCTGATCTGTCAAGTGCCACGTACTCATCTTTCAAGGGTCTGTTATGCCCTTAGATGTTTCCTGCACTTCCTTATTCCTAGGCATGTGTATTTGCCTAATCCTGGTGCTTTAAAGTGAGTTTCTTTGCTGTGCCAGTGTATCTCAGAAAAGCTGCAGCGGGCCTGAGGCTTCAGAAGGGGTCACAGCACAGGGGTCCATGCTCCAGCTCTGAATGTGGATTGTGAGGGACAAGGCTCGCCTGTACTGCTCTGCCTCTTCCATGCAGATGGTTTTTTCTTTCATGAGAAACACTTAAATACAGTCACACACAAAAAGTAAGGTGTGCCTTCCATATCTGTATGGATTCTTACCAGATAATTCTGACTCTGCTGTGTTGGTCTGCTCGCAAATTGCAGCCTTCAAGAATGGCATGTCCTTATGGTACCACTACTTGGAAGACAGACCATTCAGAGAACATCTCTCAGTTTGCTGGTGATTACGGACATGGATTAGTTTTGCCAAAATCCTTTTTACAGTAATAGGGATTTCAAAGGGGCTTGTCCACTAGCTTTCGTCTTCTGGTCCTCTTCCTGTACCCCTTTTAAAAGGGAAAAAAAAACCATTGCAATAATGTTACAAGTAGAGAAACTACCTGTGGACACACTGGACTTCTGGCATTTTTATATACTCTCTTATTGAGGGTAGCCCTAGGACCCACAGAGTTAAACCAGCATCTCCCCAAATGTGAGCAGAGAGGAAGTTTAGGGAAGAATTACAGTGTGGATGATGGCTTTGTTAGAATCATTTGTTTGTTTGTTAGACAGCTCTGGCATGATGCCAAAACCTGTATAAATATAGCTCTGTGATGATGTCCTAAACAGTGTCTGCCTTTCCCTCCTCAAACATCTCTTCTAAGCCTGTCTTCGTGCCTGATCTCTCTTACGTGTGTGTGTGTATGTATATCTTATTATATATAAAGAGATTACACACCAAATAATTATTCGTTTTATATCCCAGCCCTTTAAAAACATATCATGTGTTGTAGGTTTTAAGTTCCAGTGAAAACGTTAAATCAGATCTAAGGCATAGCTGTTGTTTGGCAAAAATAGTCACCCTGTAATAGTGACAGGACTGTCTGGAGATGTTTCTAACAGACATACTTGTATTTTTAAACCCAGATTAATAAATGTCACTAGATGGGCTGGAGAAAAAAAAAAATTAAGCATCAGCATTTTCAGTTGTCTCATGTATTATTCTGGAATTGAGAGAAGGCCCAAAGTGGCACAGAAGTAAACATTCATCTAATTTATTTGTAGTGCAATTTATCATTCTACATGTGTTTGTGTAAGTTCGGCATCTGTTTTCAAGAAATCATTTTTGTGCTGATTTTATTTGAAAATATTTGTGGTCTTGCTCTATATTCTTATACATATTTTCTCTCAACAGAGTTTGCATTTAGGGTAGTGAATGCTCCGATGGCCTTGGATTTAGCATTTGGCATACTGTGTGAGCTGCTCCAGCAGTGGGGGGAGATCCATGCCGGTGTCCCAATCCTGCTGGAGTGGCTGCTGGGAGATAGCAACCTGCAAAGGGATGGAGACACTTCTGCCTTGGTAATTCTAACAAGCAGTTGCTATAGCATGTTAGAAGCACTATGGTTCTGCGGTCTTGTAGTAGGAATAGAATGAAATGTCTCATCTGATGAAACCTGATGATTGCTCCTGCAGTAGTAACTGATTTACAGTCTTTTTTAAGAATTCACATGGATATCATTTAGACTGAAAAGAGTTTTATGTCTGTTTCCTAGTAATACCAGCAATAAAATCAAAGAGATCAATAAGCAAACATTGAAATAAATCAAGAATTACTTCACAAGGCACTGTTGACTGAAACATTTTGAGGCTGTAATGTAATTCCGTTCAGCATTATTGCAGATGATGGCTTCCCTTGAATTTAAACTGCTGCTGGGGGTGCCAGGCACATCTGGGTACTCAAGAACAGTGTTCCCCCAATGCTGGCTTTCCCAGAGATGGCATTTAAATACTTGGTAACTTTATGCCATCATCCATATGACTGGTTCTGCACAACACATGAAACAGCCTTGCTTACATCAGCCCTTGACTTCAGAAGGGTTATTTCTGTAAAGATGAGCTTTGCCACACTGGTTCTGTAAAACCTATATAATACATTGTGTTCTTTTTGTCTTGAAAAGACTGTAAAAATCAAAATAATGCTGAAAGGTAAACTGGAAGGAGCAGGAGCAGCTACATCTTTGAGAAGTTTGTTGACAATTAATATGACCCATGAAATATATTATGAATCTTTTCTTAAGCCTGTGATTCAGGTATGCATTTCTGATGTTTTGCTGGCTGATACAATTTTCCTTTTCTCATTTAATCCAGTCAAAAAGCCCCATGATATAGCAAATTACCATACTGCTTACAGAGGTCTTTGTGAAATATAAAACTGTTTCATAGGGAAAGGCAAGCACATGTTTAGGATTAGGGCTACTGTTTACTTCCACTATTTCCCAAGACTTGTGCCATAACTGCCTGATTTTTGAAGCTAAAATTTCTTTGGCAAAGTAGGAACCTTTTTTACTGTGTTCCCAAACGTTTAAAAAATGCATATGTATTTTTACCTTTCTTTTAATATAAAAAGCTGTTCTATGGCAGCCTCTATTGTCATTGTTTCTATATATCTCCTTTTTCATACCTTTTATGATTTTCTCATTGTCCACAAGTCATTTTCTAATCACTGTTGGTTTTCTTCTTGTTAAGGAAGAAGATGATTCCCTGTTTGATAAAGGGGAAGTGAATTTTTGGGCAGAGAAGCTAACTCATGTTAGACAACTTAGTAAGCACCTTTTACATCTGATATCAGTGACTCATCTCACCTTACCAGATCACAGGGAACTTAATCAGCTATCAAGAGTAGCATTGGACCAAGCCCAGCTCATTGAACAACTTCTTGGAGCTCTACCTCTGGCTCCAGAGTTTTCCAGAACTCCAGAATTCACAAGATTGGCAATTCAAAAGGAGAGAATATCAGTCTGCCTTAAAATATTAAATCTGCTGAAGTCTGATGACACTCGCAAAAATGAAAATCTGGAAAAGTAAATTACTAAAGTTCATCCTCAGGGAGCTGCACGCATTACTGGATGGGCAGGGAGACTGAATTCTAGCAATTTTCAAGGAATCTGAATGCTGTGATGACTCCAGGAAACCTGCAATACTTTCAGTACTAGAACTGCATTTTTTATATTGATTAATAGTCCATTGATTTTTTTTAATGGGATGTGCAGTTGGAGACTTTTCCTTTTAAATGCATTTGTAAATTTCATTCAGCTGAGCATTGTTTATTACAGCTACTGTAGGAAGTAAAGCAGCTAAACCTAATATTTTCCATTCATCCAGATGCAGACGCCACCTGTAGTTCTGTTATGTTTTATCCCACATTTTTCACTCATGTATCTTAATACCAAGAAAAAGTTTATTTTTTGTCTCTTTTCAAGATGTAGTATGTTAATTATTAAATTAATGTGCTTTTTTTAATCTTTAAGTGTTTCTAATAGAAAAATTAACTGTGACTCCTTTGTTTATGGCAATTTTTAGGGTACATTTTAAATTTTACTGTTTTCCTCTGGAGGAAGACAAGGATTTTCACTTTGGTAGTAACCTTGTTTTGCACATGGAAATAGCATTAGTTAGACTTCTGCATGCCTCTTTTCTCCTTTAAATCAAATAACTACTTTCATAAAATGGCTCTAAAATGAAGACTGCTATGTTCAAAACGAAGCAGCTGTTTCATCGCAAACAAAACAGTTTCATCTTTGCTTCAAAACACCTTGCTCTGCAAGCAGGCCTGGAAAGTGAGGTCCTGCTGAGGAAGGTGAAGCCCCTCGGAAGTGTACCAGAGGTGTTTCTGTGCTGCAGCCCTCGCTTTTGCCTCACCAGGTGGGGCAGCTCTAGGGACTATTCTGAGTGCTCCAGGGTCTTGCTGTGTCTAACACAAAAATGCTTGTTGTGCATTGAATGTTTTTTTCCTGCGAACTGGCGTTGGGTTTTGATATGAAAACGAGACATCAAAAATAAAACCTGATGTGAACAGGTTGTGTTACCTTCCTGTAGCCAAGGGCTGCAACCGGACGTGTGGCTGCAGCCACAACATGGATGTGCGTCCCTGTACGCTGTTGTTTCGGTGTCCTTGGAAGAAGAACGTGTCCCACGAACGCCTGGTTGCTTTCAGCCTCTTCCCCTGGTGGTGTCTGAGCGCAGTTTAGTTCCAAATCCCGGTGACGGGCGGGTAATGCCCGAGCGCTTGACCCGCGGCCCGGCCCGCCGCGGCAGCCCGGCCTGGGGCGCCGCAGGGCCGCCAGGTGGCGCCACAGCACCGCCGCGCCGGGAGCGGGATCGGGATCGGGATCGGCCGGGACGGGGTCGGGCTCCCGGAGTGCCGGGATCGGGATCGGCCGGGACGGGGTCGGGCTCCCGGAGTGCCGGGATCGGGATCGGCCGGGACGGGGCGGGCTCCCGGAGTGCCGGGATCGGGGTCGGCCGGGACGGGGTCGGGCTCCCGGAGTGCCGGGATCGGGATCGGCCGGGACGAGGTCGGGCTCAGCCTGGGCAGGGCAAGGCTTGGGCCGGCGCCGCTCGCAGTGCTGGGTGCTGCGGTGCGCCCCATAGCCGATTGCTGCTCTCTTGAGATTAAACAGACTCTGTAAACAGCTAAGATGCCGAGTTGGGTCCAGTGGACATCTGAACACTGCACAAAGTCACTGCTTAAAAAACCCCAAGAAGCCGAATTTAGCAATAAAGGTTTAATACTTGCTCTAAGTTTCCGGGGTTCAGGGTTACTTATATAAGTAGTAATTTGTGGTGAAACTTCAGACTTCAATCGCCCAAAAGGGAAATGTTGGAATCTGAAACGATGTTTCACAGAATGCTCGCTATCCAACTTAATGAGCCGTGCTGCGAGTTAGGCTAAAAATTAGTTTGTTTGCATCTGGTTTGAGCTCCTGGGGAAAGAATCGCCCAGACTATTTCTGGAAACCACTCTTAAAAAATAGTCAAGACCTGTACAATTAATTAACAGCTGCTGATTTTGCCACATTTTTCCATCATTTTTGAACTAGTGTGGCAACAGCTTCTGTAGTAAGAGACAAAAACAACTTTGTATGTATCAAAACCACTCTAAAGTTCTGAGACCTTGCTCATGTCAGTGGGTAGCATAAGACGATCTAGTAACATTGGCTTTCTTTTATTTGGGTAGAATTTAAAACGCATATGCATATATATTTGATACTGGCAAATTGATAAATGCAGACAGGTGAGAGCATAGTCATAGAGCCACAGTGACCATAAAAACTTTGTGAAGCCTTGAGGACTTGGTTAATCAGTTACCAAACAGCTCGAAAACTCCGTATTCCTTATTGTGGTTTCAAGATGTAACTGGAACCTCTGTCATCCCTCTCAAGTTTATAAGAGAGCAAATAAGAATTATATCAGTGCACATACATTTCACCACAAGGTGCTGATGATGGGTTACTGTGTAACTACTCAGTGAAGAACCTTTAAACCCTGAGCAGCGATTGCAAGAGAGGGTTAGCAAAACCTGTTGCCAGAGCACTTATCGGCCGTGTGTTTGATCAAAGTCAGTTTATCAAAGTATTCCTCCCAATAGCGTTGACACATTGATCCGTGAATGATTGTCACAGTAAACTGTTCCCTCGGTTGGCTGGCGGGCAGGATCAGCTCCGAGGTGATGTTTCCATCGCAGAGTTGTGTGGGAGGAGGAAGCGTTTGAACTCGGGTCAGTGCGGAGGCGACTCTGACCGACCCCGGAGAAAGTTATGGGAAGCGATGCACGTTATGGCTGCAGCCCCGCGCTCCGGCGGCTCCCCGTGTGCGGGGCAGTGCCTGTGGCCGGCACGGGGGCCGACACCCCCCGGCAGGGCGGGAGGAGGGGAAGGAGCAGGAACGTGGGATGTGTCCCGGCACCGCTGGGCGGAGGAGCGCCCTGCCGGCGGGCCCGGCGGCCGCTAGTGGGCGCCACGTCCCCGCCAGCCGCGCGAGCAGCGGGAGGGGCCGGGAATGGGGAGCGGGGCCGGGAACGGGGCCAGGAGACTGCCTGGCCGCGCCGAGTCCAGCAGCGCTCGCCGAGCGTGACACGGGAGGGAGCGAGGTTTGGGCTTTCCACCGCCCAGCTCCTCGTCTTTCCCGGGAGATTTCGATCCCCGTTGCCGGGTTCGCCCGGCTGTGGGTGACGGCTCACGGGCAGTGGCAGGGTCCGGGCAGGGTCCCGCCTGCAGCCTCCCTCCCGCAGCGGCGTGGGAGGTGGAGGAGAAGGAGGAGGAGGAGGAGGGGAGGAAGCAGAAGGGCGCGTGAGCCGCTGGGCAGCGGGGCCGACCGCGAAACGCGGCGCGAGGAGCTCTGTGACACCCCCGCCCGGGGCTTCTTTCTTTTGCAAATGTGTTTTCACAGCACCGCGCTCCTGCTGACGTGGTCGGGTTTGCTCCCTTGGATTTCGCGGACCTGCCATCCCGGCTCGGATCAAACGCCTCTGCTGGCCTTAGCAACCATAAAACTTTACACGTCCATCCGTCTCTGTTCTCCTTCCCATTTGTCCCGGGGCCGAGCAAACGCGGGAGGGGACGGGGGTGCAGAGGAGCTGCCGCCGTCGTTCCCACGTCGTGTTTGCGCGGCCCGATAAGCGCGGCGGGNGGGCGGCGGCGGGGGACCTCGGTGGGTCACAGGACCTTGGCGAGGATGAGGAGGGAAAGGGCCGAATGTGGAAGGGAGTGGTGGGAGGGGTGCGGGGCGCTGGAGGGAGATGCAGACAGGGTTAGGTGGGGGTCGTTTATCAGCCAGGCCGGTGCGGGGTTAACGCCACCTCGCCTCTGCGCCTGCCCGCCAACCTCTCCCGAAGTCCAAACAGAAAGAAAAAAAGTAAGCACCAAACCGAGGTCCCCGAAAAGAGGAGAGAAGCGGCGGAGCGCGCATACCGCGCCCGGCCCCGGTCCGCCAGCCGCACCGGGGCAGCACGGTCCCGACCTTTGTTTCAAGCAATTACGTGGCAAAAGTTTATTTTCGGCGGGGCGGGGGGAAGAAGTGTCCCCGGCGCTGCCGCCCCTCTCCCGCGGCCCCGCGCATCCTCCGCTCCGCGGCAGCCGCCACCCGCCCGGGAACGTGGCCGCCGTGCGCGGGCAGCTCCCGGACAGCTGGCGGGGGTAGTGGCAACGCGAGGGCGTCGGGTCTCTGGTAGGAAGAGGGGCGCTCCACAGGGGCCGAGCCCGTAGGGCGCCAGGAGCAGTGCCTCGGCTGGTTCCCCGCTCCCCCCGCGTCGTTCCGCCCACGCCGCAAGCGCACCCCGGTAGGGGGTACCGGGGGCTCACTGCAGCGCAAGCACTCCCCACCAACTTGCCCCGCCACCGCTGCCGGCGGCCTCTGTAAGACTCGGGGCGGCCCGGCCGGCGGGAGCGGGGCGGGCCCGGCGGGCGGTGCGGGGCGGG
>VYZT01016546.1:43494-130735 GCA_013400735.1 Pomatostomus ruficeps
TCTTCAGCCGCCTCTCCATCTCCGACGACTGAGGGAGGACGGGGCAGCGGCCGGGGGGGCCCCGCAGCGGCCCTACAAGTAAGTTACCGAGCGAAGAAAGCGAAACCTCTCCTTCCTCTCTATTTTTGGGTTGTTTTTTGTTTTTGGTTTTTTTTTTTAATATATCTATCTATACACCGAGAGCTGAACAAAACGAGAAACAAAGCATTTTGCAAAAGGGTAAATGACACGAACTGAACAAACCTATTTTTATAGAGAGACCTTGGAAGAAGGGGATTTTTGTTTCGGGGTTTTTTTTGTTGTTGTTCTTTGGAGACAAGTTATGATACGCACCAGCAGCAGCCATTCCATCTGTGTTCAAAAAAAAAAAAAAAAACCAGCATTAGAAAAGACAGCACCAGAAAGCAACAAACAATCCGGGGAGCGCCGGTCCGCCTGCCCAGCTCCTCCAATCCTGCAGACACACAGAAAAAAAGTTACAAACTAGTTTGTCTTTCAATCCAGTTCAAATAAAAACACAGAACATACTAAACCTATAAGCTTTTTTTTAGGAAAAAGAAAAATCCAACATCCTGCCAAGAATATGCCTTGATAACAACCTTCATTTTTATATATCTATATATTATTATTATAACAAATGCTAAAACCTTCATTCCAAAGTTTAATATTGGTTCCATTGCCACCACTTAGTGGATGTTTGGCTTAGAACAATTTTTTGTTGTTGCTTTATTTGGAAGCACTCAACTGAGTTTAGTTTGTAATTGTTGGAGAATAACTGCTGATTTTTTAAAATTTTTTTTAGCTGTTTGAGTTGATTGCATGAATGAGTCACTGCACACAACTCAATATGAAACTATTTAACTTATTTATTATCTTGTGAAAAGTATACATTGGTAATTTGTTCATACTGTATTTATCGGGTATGATGAAAAGCAATAGATATATATTCTTTTATTATGTTTAAATTATGATTTTCATTATTAATCGGCAAAATGTGGAGTGTGTTCTTTTCACAGTAATATATGCCTTTTTGTAACTTCACTTGGTTATTTTATTGTAAATGAGTAAAATTCTTAATTTAAGAGATTGTATGTAATATTTATTTCATTAATTTCTTTCTTTGTTTACGTAAATCTGAAAGATTGCATGGTTTCTTTATAGAAATCGGTCTCGATGCTGTGGAAGTAGTTTGAGGAATTTCTATGGGTTTTTTTAGAATGTAAATGGTTGTAGCCGGTCCGAGTTGAAAAATGAGAGAAAAAAAAGAAAAAAAAAAAAGACTGACTTAGCAATCAGACTTCAAAGTGGCAAATCTAATTCAGACTTGTTTGATATAACCAAAAAGTATTTTTGTTGCCTAACTCCACGAATCACACTGTGATATAGTCTCAAAGTATGTAGCAATAATTGGGAGTCCCAGTATTATATTTCACAGTGCCTTCTTGAGGGTCCATGCTTGCCTTAAATATCTCTCAACCAAATAAGTATTTTTCTTCATGCTTGAGATAATTTGAATGTAGGTATGGGTTTTAAGTACAGCAAAATTTTGCCACTCTTATTTTATAAGAACAGAGGCCATCTTTGGATCTGAAACTTTCTATAATACAGGAACATATCTTGTTTATTGAATTCCAAAACCTGTAATTTTTTTCCTAATGTAGAAAGTTGGGAGTTTTCCAAAACCTTCCTGGACGGTGGATGAATGAGCAGTAGCTTCATTTTGTTTGTACATAGGTACAGATTGAGCACTATGTACTCTTTTGGACTACTTTAACAGAAGTATGTTTTGAATGTAACTAAAGGATAAGTCAACTTGAGTTGTAATATATTTTTCGGGAGTCAGTTCACTACAAATTATGTGAGACTGTAAACTTTGTACTGTAAATGTTTTGTAGTTCTCCCAATAAAATTTTTTGGAAAAAAAAAAAAAGCCCAGTAACCCTTCCAAGTGCTGAAGCCCTGGCTGCCAGGCAAGAGTATTTCTTGCTAAACACCACCACCCCCCAATCACAGATATGTCTAGCTACAGATTAACCAGTTTGCACTGCCACTCCAGTCCACTCCTGCAGCCGTCGCTGGTCAGTGGCCAAAGTTAATAAACGCTTCCAGAAGATTCGGGAATGTCAGCGGGTGTACTGTATCCTGCTTTTCTTTCCTTTTTTTTTTTTTTTTTTTGGTGGGCGTTTTGTCTATTTTTAAATGCAGGGCTTGAAGCTTTANGATGGAGAATCAAACTTCTGCTGCTGCTAATGTAACAGCTGGAGTGTGGAGTGGAGAAGTCTAGGGCTGGCATTTATCAATCACGTTGCTCAGTGGGGCTATGTGAATGTGCCATTAGCCTTCCTGGCTTGTTTGGGGTAAGGAGGAAATGGCAGTTCAGGTAATAAAAAGGCATAATGAAGGTTTACCCTTTGTCCCAAAAGCTTTGTTCCTCTTCACTTGCAGGAATGCAGACTTCTGCCTCAATGCTCCAATCACCCAGCTGAGGGCATATCTGTGTTAATCGGGCTGGCATTAAATGTGCTAATCAGTTTTCAGGGCTTGGGTTTTAAACAAATTACCTTTTCGAGGATGTATTTATATAATGAAATACTTGGCAGCCTGGGGCCTGTGTGAGTATTAATACTGGAAGAATTTTAGCTAATACCTCCACGGTTTGGCACCCTATTCCAATCAGTCCCTTAAACTTTTAAGTCATGATTTCTGCCGGCTTATTTTTGTTCTTTTGTCATACTAATAATAAATGTTGTTAACATTATGGCATTTCTGTGCTGCCTGGGCCACCACAGCACTTTCTATAAATACAAGGTAGAATGTAATACGGGTGACATATGTTTGTGTAACAAACCTTGGACTGACACTTAGTTTAAAATTAAAACAAACAAGCAATGTATGACAACACAGCCCAGCTACAGCAATCACCTTTTTTTAATGGATTCAGTCTGACATTTTGGCTCAGAATTGTTTCCTTTGATTCCCAGACTAATTTCTGATGAAACTTCTTTTTGTGACTGTCTGTACAGTGGCACTGAGCTCTGATGGGTCCTTCCCCAGGCATCCCTGGTACAGATGCTTTGGCTGCAAGGAGCAGGCCCTGGCCAACGTTTTGGAGGAACAGAGAGTAGCTGTTGGTTTGACTGGTGTCTAAGTTGATTCCTTAACTCACTTCTTGGATTTTGAAATTAATTTTCACACTAAAACTGCATTAATTAGGAGTGCATGCCTCATGTAATTTCAGATTTTCTTTCTTCTCTAGGTACAGTTTTTGCTTCTCTCCCTCGCCCACCCATTCCCCTGAGCCTGCCTTTTCCTTGCCACAGTAGATAAGGACCTTACTTATTTCTATAGTTCACTTATCTAGGACAGGTGTACTTGCATCAGTGCAGTACTTCCATCTTCCCTGTGGTTTTCTGTTGGTTGAATGGGATCTTGGTGAGGGTGCTGGGCTTGGCATTGGTGTGTCCTGGCTGGAAGAGGAGCTCTGGAAGCTTTACAGCAGCTGCCCCACATGAATCACAGCCGTGCTGGTGTCCATGCCAGTGTTCTGTTCGTTAAAAAGTTGCTGCCAGGATGGGATGGGTGCTGGCCCAGCGGTGTCTCCCAGCTGGCTGCTGGTATGCCAGTGTGAGGGGACAGCTGGTCCCAAGCTGCTCTCTGCCCAAGTGACACACTGAGGCCTCTCTGCTGCTCCCTGCTCTGTCTGGATCTCCAAAGTGTGCTGCAGCCTGGCCTATTGCAGCATCAATGTTCCGCTGTTCAGAAATCCAGGAGTCCTTGAACCGGGAAGATGAAGTGTTTGTTTCTTGTGCTGCACAATCAAGTGTTAACCTTTAAACTGGTGAGTTATGTTGTTGACTTAAGCAAATGTTCTCTTGCTTTCATTTCAAAATTCAGCAAAGCGTGTAAAGCTGGTCAGGCCATTCAGAACTTTCTAATACATTGCAATAAATCGATAAATACTGTGTAAAAAATAAACTCTTTTTTTCAAGAGTTTTGTGTTGAGAAGGGACTCTAAGGTTTCTGCTGTTGCCCATTGGAGTTGTGATATATCTCTTAATAGCTGGGGCACTTAAAATGACTTTGAGGATCTGGAAAATGGGGATTTTTCTAATCATTGGTTAGGACTGAGGCTTGCATGCTTGTTTCAGTTTATAGTTTGAAAGAAATTGTATCAAAGACTTAAACTGGTAGAAATTGATATAATGGTATAATGGAAATAGGAATTGATTTAACATGGTTTGGTATGATCATTAGGGGATTTTCAAATGTATTGAAAATGTTTTGATTTTACTCCCTAATCCTCCCAGCTTCTTGGGGCCTTTTTATTTGTTTGGCTTTTCTCAGCTTGCCTGTGTCAGGTACAGTGGTGTGCTGTGACTCCTGTTCAGTGGAGGGATTGCACACCGCCAAACACACTCCTAGCAGAGAGCCATGGAGCAGAGGGACGCTGCTCCTCACCAGGTGTGTCTTGGTTGACGCAAGAGCTGATTTCGCTGTATGCCCAGGTTTACCTGCATTTCAGGTGTGGAGCCTGGAGATGCAGCATGGTCTGTGTCACTCGTGGGCAAGGGCAGGTGGCCACGGGAGGAGCTGGTAGCCATGGGAGGAGCTGGTACGCTGCTGGCCCCTCTCTGCTGGACTGCTGAATGCAGAACACAGAAAACCAGAGGTTAAATACACAGGTGAGCCCTTTCCCAGAACATCATTTGAATGTCCAGTGCTACTCTACATTACTTTGAAATAGAAGTTATTGCCCTCCTTCCATTTACTGCCCTCATCCCATCCCATCATTAGGTGTGCAGCTTGGATTTTTTTTGAAGAAAGGGTGCATTTGACAACCTCATTTTCAAAGAAGGCCTGAGATTTTAGTTATGTTTATGGCCAAAATGTGCTTTTGTTTTTTTCATTTTGCTACTATAACATGAAAGGTAAGGGACTTCCACTATATACTTTTAATTGTGTGCTCTGTCTCTTCTTGCTGACCTTGAGTGTGGGTATTATTTGAAGGAGCTTCACGCAGTGATGCTCTGTCATTAGTAAGGTAGGACATTTCAGGTTTTGCCTGGTGAGCCTACAGACCTTGGCAGCACATTAACTCTGGAAACTGAGACTTAATTTTCTGACCCTTCAGCTTAAACTCAGATCCTCAGAGTTTGAAGGTGAAGATACTGGGCTCCTTGTTTTATTGCATCTGAAATATAGTTACCTCTTCTCTTTTGCCAGCTGTGCAGCTGGTTGTTACCAGTCCAGAGAGGGGCAGGAATATCCTGAATGATCATAGCCAGAGACCTGTGAGTGCTCATCTGCTGAAGAAGTAAGCGGAGGGCTGGGATGAGAGTTGCTTACTCAAGGTGATGCAGCAGTTTCTCCACTCTGTTCTTCCCTGGCCCTTTCTGACCCATTCCCGGAGCCAGCTCAGGTTGCTGGTCTGGGAGAGCATCCTGGCACCCTGCTCACACCACATGGCCCAGGGTGGGTGCTCTGTCCACTGCCACCAAAAGGTACCCTTGCCCCCAGCCAGCTCTGGTGATTGCCACGTTTGCCTGGGTGTTGAGGCATTTTATTAACCAGCCAGAAAAAAAACCCCAGGTGTTTTCTACTGGAGTTGAGTTGAAGTGTTTCAGTCAGGAGTGTGATGATTTTCAGAACTGGTGCAAGGGAGGAGGAGAAGGAGGAAGAGCCCCACATCCTGGAGAGAGGCCGGAATGACAGGATGGAGGGTAAGGCGTCTCCCCACCAAGCTGCTAGGTTGGCTTATCCCTCCAGTGTAGGTTTTGTTCTGTTTGAAGAAACATTGTTTCCTCACAGTTCTTTGGGAAATGCTTAGTATGCCCATGTTAGAACTGCTTTTTTATATTGGTGATTGTAAATCACTCACATGAACCTTGAGTATTTCTTGTACCAGTTGAACACACACCAACATTTAAGGGAAGGCTCATTTCAACATAGAGTTTAATTAATGTGACTGTATCCCTGAATAGTTTGTTTGGTTTACTGAAAATCAAGTAAAGGTTGTGTGGCAAAGCACAGCTTCTTCTGAGAAGTCCTGAATGCTAAAGGAAACACTTGTTATCAGCTGGGATAGATTTAGCAGGTTATGTAAGTTTTGCAGCATATGTACTAAAAAACATTGGTTTATAGGTCTAATTCCTTTATTAAAATTAAGAATTTAATATTGGAGAGGAGGGTGGAGGAATGAGATTCCTCCCATAAGGTCTAGAGGACCTTGTCTCTAAAAAAAATTTTTTGTTTCAAAGCTTAGTCAGCTATGAGTCGTTTCATCTCTCCTTTCAAAGGGCTATAATGGATGTATTAATGGAGGCATTTTGGGGTGAACCCTAAAAAATTTGCATTCCTGAGGAAACCAGGGAAAATTACCCTGACAAATCTCCTCTCTGTTGCTGAAGAGGGATAGATGACATCTGCTGAGTAATTTCTATTCTGTACACCATCTGAGAAGGAAATACAGAGTAATTCAACCCCCCTTTTTTCTACCATAGTTAATAACATAAACAGGGAGCTGGATATGCTGAAATCTAAATACAAGGGTCCTATATCAATGGATTATTACCTTATCTTTTCTGAATGACATTCACTTGAATACCTGGAATCGTAATAGCTACTCAAGATAAGAAATGGAAGGAAATTCAATAACAGTAAGAGGCCTGGTAACTTATGAGATCTTGATTAGCCTTCAACTGCACTTAAATGCTGGGAAAGGATTCCCTGTACTGTATGCAGAGGGAGCTGAATAGCATTGTGGAAACCATTGCCTCATTACAGAGGAGCACAAACAACTGGCTTTTGTAATGATTAAGGCTTTCTTGTGTTCACATATATATGTGAACCTTCTTAGTCTTCTGTGGATGAACATTTTTCACCTTGATTTTTCATTGCTTTCAAGTTCCAGCTTTGCTGATGGGGATGGTAGGTGGCTCTGGCCCCTGCAGTGATCTCAGAGCTCTGGCTGGCTGGGGTATACAGGTACAGTTCTGAATCTCCTAAAACCCATCAAATCTGAAATTGGGCTTTCTCTTCTTGGTCGAGGCTGTACTCCAGTTGATGTCATTAGGTGTTTGTTTATTTGTCCCATGGCTGAGGGAGTGTGGGGAAGGAAGAAGAGGACTCTTGCCCTTCCAGCTGCCTGCCCTGGGAGTGTCTCTGAGCTGGTCTGATGCCTTGCTGCTGCCCAGCAGTGTGGTGGGAAGAGTAGGCATCCACCAAAGGGAATGATCAGATATCTCCTTGAGCAGCAGAGCCCTGGGTCAGTTTGTGCCTGTCCTGTGCCTGCACCTGGGTGAGGGCAGATTGTTCCTTGTGTTGGATGCCACTTGGCTCTGCTGCAGAAGTGGCAAAGCAGCACAGACAGGGAGGGTTCCAGCCAGGGTGCTGGTGCTGCTGCTGCTGTGTTAACAGGGCTGAACAGCACAATATAAATCTTAAGAGATGAATTCAGAGTTAACAAACACTTTTTCTAAAGGTCAGATTAGAAGAGGAATGCAGTGATTTGCCAATCCAAATGAGCACTAACTCTAAAAAGACAGGAATTTGTTTTCTGCTAGATTAGTGCTCTGATCTGGACTCATCCCATCGCCTTATGGCTGTGGAACAAAAGCAGGATCGAGGGCAGGAGTATGTGAGTTACGTGAGGCTCAGAACTCTGCTTTCAGCATCAGGGCAACTTTATATCGACTTGAAATGCCTGTGAAACCGCAGCCTAAGTTATGTTCTTTGGGGTTGTTTCTTCACATGCACTTGAAATCCCAGGATTTACCAAATGATGGCCACAGCACAGGGGGAGGCAGAGCCTCGTGCAGTGAACTGTGTTGAGCTTTCTAGAGCTGAACCTGAACATTTTGCTTCAGTTTTGCTGTTCAGTGTTTGGGCATGTGCGGATTGGGAGACTGGGGAAATGATGCCGAGGAAGGAGAAGCCCGGAAGCTTGGAAGAGCTGTCTCCCCAAGAAGTGGTGCACAGCTTTGGTCAATGTGAACACCAAGTCATGACCTCTCCTGTTTACTCAAAATATTTCTTATGGTGTTTATGCATCTTAAAATGAAATTCAAGATGGAATTTAGAATTCATAACACAAAAAAGTTATTAGTAAACTGTTCGCTGCAAAAGCATTGCAAAGCAAGTAATAAACTTTTTTTTAGGGGGTCTATCTCCAGCTGCAAATACAAGGTGAGCCAAAACATAAGGCTGTCATTTAAGGGTTGTCTCACTTGCAGTAGATGTTTAATGATGACTGTGAACAAAGCACAGTGAATATTTCCAATAATGCAACTCTTTGACTTTCACAAATGAACAATTACAAGAAGTGGAAGGAATGTTTCACCTGAAGTCTCCAGCTCTATAGAAGAAGGTGCCAGCAGCTCATTAAAAAGTTTCTCTCTGATTTCCCATCCTGTAGTAGATACGAGCACACAGTCAGGGACAACTGTGGATTGGGTTCTTATGACTGAAACAAATATGTCCCAAAAGTTCAGCACTTGGGGAGTTAGTAGGACTTGGTGGAAGAAATCCTTCTTCTTAAAGCAATTACAGAAATGCAGCCTCACTGGTGAGTACAATCTGTTGTTGCAAGACTAATGGTGAGAAATTTGGAAAGGGATTCTTTCAAAACCACTGGTAAATACCAACTCTCAAAGAGGCAGCTGGAATACCACAGACAGTGGTATATATAATGAATATGTTATAGTATATAGGTGTTTTAGGAGATACTAAAATTCTGATGTAGGGAGCAGACCCTTGTAGTTTAATATAGAATAGATGCTGTTATGGTGTTAGGAACAAATAAAATGTGATAATTAAAAAATGGTTTTACTGTTGATAGCTGTAAAGATGGTCAGTGTAGATGAAATTTACAGATTTATTTCTTGAAATGCATGTTACCAAAACCTTTCAGAACAAAGAAACATCTCATGGAAATATAGAATCACAGAATAGTTTTGATTGAAAGGGACCTTAAAGATCATCTAGTTCTACCTCCCTGCCATGGGCAGAGACACCTTCCACTAGACCAGGTTGCTTGGAGCCCCACCCAACCTGGCCTTGAACATTTCCAAAAGCACTTTGTAACATGGAATGTTGTCACTTTTCAACTCTGAAAGCTCATTGGAAAGAGCAATTCTTAAAGCTGTGTGGAATTCAAGGAGATCAAGCGGATAGTGTTATCCAGATGGAAAAGCAAATGCTAACTGCCTTGGAAAAGTTCTCTTGAAATTACAGGAAATGCACTTTCTGTAACTCCAGAACTAGTTATAGAAAAGGGAAAAAAAAGGGAAGGTGAAAATCAGCCGTTTGGGATTACAATAACATAGGAAAATATGTCATAACTGTGCCAGCATTACGGAAGCAAAGGACTGCATCTTGTGAGCTAGAAACCACAGCGCATTGCCTTGGCTGCAGGGAGAAAAGTAAAACAAAAAATTGTAAATACTGTTGCATGCAACTTCCCCTTTCTCTCATACTGCAGCCAACATAAAAGAAAAAAACATTTAAGCATTCAATATCCCACAACTTCTTAGTATAGTTAGCTTTTATGATGCAAATGGTCCATCATTTTATGGAATGGACAATCCCAGGGACTAAGATGTTCCAACAGAACCCAATCTCATTGAATTAATTTGTTCTCAGTTGTCTTAATGAGCCTGATTAAGTCCAGGTGGAAATACTTGTGCATCAAAATGACTTGCAGAGACTCAGCTGTCCTGGGGAGGTTTAGGTGAGAGGAAGGTCAGGTTGTTCTGAAATCTGCTCTGTAAGTGTGTCTGTGAGCCTCAGGAGCTGTTGTGCCATGACTCAACAAAATATGTAAGTATGTGAGTTCTTAGAAATCCTCTTCTAGGGAATTTGTAAATTTTGAGGAATGGAAGTCTTGATTTTCTGAAGCTTTCATTGTACTAATTGGGATGAGTGGGGGAATTTAGGGGAATGCTGGTGCCCTTGTTGATGGAACTCTTATCCCACCATCAGTGTTTCATAATGGCAGATGTACATCTGGCTTCTTGAATTTGTATTTGAATTCTGGTGTGGAAGAATTCACAGTGACCAGAGCTGTGCTGTAGTGGTGGGTTTGAGTTTACAATAAAGTTTTCTCCTTCAGCCTGAAGCCCTCTTGTAAAGGACTCTCTGCATTCACTCAGGGTATACAGCTGGTATTTGGAGAGGGCCAAGAAAAGTAAGAGAAATCCTAATTTAGTTGGTAAATATCATGATACCTGATAAATATAATTGCTTCAGTGAAATGAAAGAAAACCTGCTTTCAATGAGTGAGCTCTTTCCAAGGGTGAGCTTGGAGATGTGTTGAAGCCCCAGGCATATTGCTGGCACTTCCCTGGGAACACTGACAGGGATTCAGACCCTGCCCTGAGAGAGCCCAAACCTTTCAAGTTTAGCCTTTGGTGTTTGTATTGTCTTCACACACACACACCCCCACACTCTCCCCCAAAACTTGTTGACTTCTGAATAAATTTAATTTCTAGTGTGCCATGTACCTGGATGGGCGTAGCCTAAACGCGCTGTGGTGGTTTGAGATCTGGAAGATTCTGGCGATCCTGGAACAATTTGATCCTTGTGAGTTTTTATTGTGCTGTTTGTTTTGTTGTGGGTTTTTGTTTTGTTTTTTAGCCAAATTGAAACAAATAGGAAAAGCTGAGCGAGGTGTAAACTTCTGTCTAAGGCAAAGCTCCTGTATGACTCAGCTCTCTTTGCCTGTGCCTGCAACCTGTGCTGCCCATCCTGGTTCACCATGTGTGCACATACTGTCTGTATGGAATGGGTCACACTAGATCCTGCTTTGCTGGTAGAGCTCCCTACTTCTCCATGTTTATTGGAGCTCCTGTTTCTCTCTCGTGTCACCAGGCTACTTGGAGAACCTCCCTTTCTGAATAAGAGGTGGAGGGGAAGGGTAATGCCTAATTAAAAGTAATAAATTCTCCTGAGTGCGCAAACTCTTTTGCTGAATTCATCTTCCTCGCCTACCCTAGTTTTTAGTAGCATTCCAGTGACACTACCTGTGTTTAGAGATTGCCAGTTGTGGGGAAACACCAGCCCTATGTAGCTGTTGTCCCATTTCTGGCTGTGCTGGTGGTCACTCGGAAAGCTGTAACCTCTTCTGGTGGGCCTGGGAAGAAACAACTCATTCTGCAGGGTTTGGATCAAGCTGGTGGCACCAAAGCAATATGGAGAGATGTGCATCACCCCCTCTCTCATCTGCTGTACGTCCTTCAACAGGTAGCGCAGCCTCTGGCTGCTGCTTCTTGTGGCTTGCTGCCAGTCCAGCATGGTTTTCCTTCCACCCAAGGCACAGCCTGCCAGTCTGACACCCTAAAGGTGTCCTGTGCTGGCTGGTTTCCTTCATTCCCATGTGCCCATTTGCTTTGTTCGTGTCTATTATTGTTGTCTTGCCAACCCTGACTGGGGCAAAGTTATGGGAGTAGTTTAATTGTATCTTCAACTGCATGTTCAGCAGCTTCACTGGTCACTTCCAGTCTGTCATTGAATACACCAAACTGTGACCTTCATAATTCCAAAAAAGTGGTCTCCAGAGAGCCTTTGTAAAACCCTCTGCCTTCCAGCAAAATTGCTTTAACAATTTCTATCTGGCTCATGGCTCTACTATAGCCATAGGGTTGGATGCCTTGTATCTCTGTTGTGTATGTTCTACTTCAGTTAAAAATTATCTTCTGATGTCTGAAGGACTAAGGCAGGAGCTTTTTTTTTTCCATTTTATTTGACCAAAGATACACATAAGTGCAGTGACACTTATTTTCTGTCTTTGCATGCACTGACTGAACTTTCGCAGGCCAGACTTAGATCTGGTTGCTAAAAAACACAGTGCGGTTGCTACAGTTAGTGAGGTTATTGGTCTGGCCTCCCATTTAAAATTTATCAGCTTCCTCAGCATGTTATTCTTAGCATTAACCTTACTTTTTGTCTTTTTACACATTCACTCATGGAAAACATGCAGCCTGGCAATAGGCACAGGAACAACAGATTTAGGTAGTAGATGAGCTACAACCTGTACCAAGCTGTGCAAAGCTGTTTATTGATCTTGTGATTGTATAAATGAAAGAGTTGCTTGTGTGTTAGCTGGGCTGGTGTGTGGTACATGTAGCTGTATAGATTTACACATGCATATATGTCTATTTATAGTTTCTATATTTAAATATAGGTGCATAGTTATTTATTGTATATTAATAATATACATTGTTTTTAATAATATCAGCATGAGAATCCTGCTATCCTTTTGGCTTCAACATGGGCAAACACCTTGGCTGGTTATCATGTGCAAGATAGTCATAGAAGTAAAATTTCTTGTGTGAGGACAGACTGCCTGGCTGCTCAGGGTGCTGTTTCATAGTATTCACACAAGTCAGTTACTTCTGGCTGTTTTATGACCTGGGACATCAGCTCTGCTTCCTGAAAAGTTTGATGTAAAGTCATTGGGGTTTTTTTGTTTGTTTGTTTTTTTAACAGAGCATTTTACTTTTGCTGCCTGATGAACTCTTATCGCGCTGTGTGCGTGGCTGGTGAGTCATATGCATGATGTATGACAGGTTTATGGATGTGACAGTTGTGACTGTGCCCTCCGTAGAGTCATCATCGAGATAAAAAAAAAGTGATGGACACCTCTCACTGTTCTGCTAGCAGAACTTCCAGCAGATGCTGAGGTGCTGCTGAAGGTGAACTTGTATCATTTGTGAAAAAGTAGGAAAGAGGTTCTGTAGTCCCAAAACAAACTTTCCATGGCTGAAAAGGGTGTACTTGCCCTGTTTATTTTGTGTTTTCATAGAGAAGAGAAGGTATATTAATCATTTGGGAACCACCAGGCATCTGACTCTGCTCTGTAGCATTATATCCATTTATCCGAATGTTGTTTAGAATGGCAGCTCTGCCATTCTTGAGGTAATTTATTTCTAGTCTAGTTCAATTTATGTGTGCTGTGTCCAAAAATGATGAATTTCCTGATCTACTAATTACTTAACCTGAAGTGCTGGGTTTTGCATTGTGCAGCCCTCAAGGAATCAATTTTCTGTTTTGCTGTTCTGACTCAGGTTGGTTCAATCCTGACTTTTTTTCTTTCTTCCATCAGTGTGGGAAGCTGAAATCTACTCTGTACATATGAAGGCCTTTTTGAGAAGAAGGGTGCTTCATGTATTGCTTTATACTGGGACAGAGTTTTAACAGCAGGGTTTGGTGTTTTTTGTTTTGTTTGTTTTCCTATTAGACACCAGATAGATTATATCCCTATTTGTTCACTGCCTTCTATTGAAAGAAATTGAAGGACTGGCTGTAGGCTCAGATTTTGGTATCTTTGTGTTTGGAGAAGCCATGGTGGTTGGTGTGGTTAATATTCAATCACTCCTTTGTCATTATCAAGATGAGGTGACATTGTAGTGCCTCTTATGTGGCAGTTTCTAGATGGATGCGATGTTAAAATGTTCACCTATTGGTCTGAAGTGCTGTACTGAAAACAAGGTTAATTCAAGAAGACATTACACTGTTTTGCCGCTTTCCCTCCCCTTCCATCCACCCAAATTGACTCATCCCTGGCTCCTGAGGATGGTTAATGTCTCTTGTATACATAACACTTGGTGGTTGTAATTGCTGAGTGGTTTGTCAATGATTATTTACTTGGGTTATAGAGGGACTTAGAGATGTTATTATTGATGCCAGTCCTAATAAGGGGTTATTCAGCTGGCATATGTTTTGGGAAAGTAGTATTTAATTAGGATATACAGATGTCAGGAACTAACAGGAGACCATCACGCCTGCCTCTTCCTCACAGCTCTTGGGAACCTGCTGTAAGAGGTAGCCCGAATTTCTGACTCAATCACATCTGCAGCCTCTGTGCCAGTTTGTTTTAATTGCTAAAATTTTTATTTTGCTGGAAGCTGAAGACTGGAGTCTCCTTCATTGGAGATATTGAAAAGCTGTCTGGACACATCCTCAGTAATGGGAACATGCCTGGGGAGGGACTAAAGGACTTCCAGTGCTCCCTTCCAACCTGTTCTGTGAAACTGTTACTGCTTCTGGGGACAATTAGCCTATCCAGGGGACCTTGGGCTCTTGTAGGTGTAAATTGGGCCTTGGCATAGACAGGTGCATCTGTCAGGAGAAATGCCCCAGGAGTTTCCTTTGTAGCCATGAGGGACATTGCCCAAGATGCTGCCGCTGGCTCTATTGGAAGTGGGCATTGTGTTAAAAAGCAGTGGATGTGGTTTGATGTGAGAGTGGGTAAACAATAGCTCATGTTTTCATTTACTGCCTCAAATATTTCTAATGCCAGTTCTGGGCCAAATCTGCACTTTCTTAGAATTTATACTCTGTCTACTGAAGAGCACTGTGGTGTTAAATACCAGGCATCCTGACGCTAGGCTCCTAAATATTTATTTTTTTGGTCACTTTGCACAGACTTGTCCTTCCTTATGTTTATTTCCCCTCGGTATGGGTAGCTCAATGCATACTTGCTTTACAAAGCATTTTGAAAGCTACAGATCAAAGGAAGAGTTCTGTCATGGAAAATCACCCTTCTGTATCTGGTGTATCCACTTGTATAGCCCTTAAACGTGTGCACCTCCAGCAGCATCTTGCCCTGTGAACACTGTGAGCTGCATTTCCAAGTCAGAATAGCTGCTGCTGCTGCTGGGGACTGTGTCACAGCTCTGATGGGTGAGAGGAAAAGGTGTGTGGGGTAGATTTTTGAGAAAAAGCCTTATCTAGGGTTGTGATGACTGTGCTTCAATGAGACAAGGATGCAGAAAAACCCCTCTAGGCAGATTTCTGTCTTTGGTTGTCTTTCACTCGACATTATGAACTTGGTCTGCATATGCACTCACTAATGCAGAAAGAAAGCCCAGTCTACAAAGCCTTGGAAAGAGTCTTTAAAGCTTCTGGGGTCTCTAGGGCAGGGATCAAGCTGTTTTGTGCATTTGGGATGCAAAACCATTTTGTTTGTGTCTGAAATGAAAGTGAGTTGTTGAGTTCTCTGCTTTTATTATCACTGTGTTCAGTGACTGTAGATCTTGGCTTCCCAATGACCTTGTGTCCCAGAGACTAAGCCTTTGTAACATTGACAATCTATTAATCTTAATATTTATCCTCAAAATACATAAAAAGGAATTATGACCTTGGCATAAGAAATGAAAATAAATAGTTAAGGGAAACTCTCATTTATTTTTTCAACATTTGCATTCGGTGTATGACTTCACAGAGTGTTTTTTCTAACATGAATTCATCTTTTCTACACTCTGGTACCCCACTGGTTTGTTCTTAAAATACTCCTTTCTGCACAGCCAGCTCAGTGCTTTGTAGACCACCCAGAACAATTGTATTCAAACTGCGATCTGCATTCAGTGTTTGGGCCTTTTCAAACTTTCAAATAATATTTTGTCTTCCTTGACTCTTTATTAATTGGAGCTTATATTTTATATGTGGGATTTTGGTGGATTAAGAAAAGGAGTGGCTGTTCTCCTCCTATTTGCTAACCCCAAAGGGGCTGTTTAGCCTAATCTCATTTCAGCAAAGTGTTTGTCTGACAGAGCTTACTTAGAGGGTCAAAGGGGCATAGATTGCACCTACGCAAATAATACAAGTATTTGCTCATGCTAAGAGATTGATCAGCACGTATCCATCAGCGGCTGGCTGTCCACGTTCTCTATCTTGCTGGGCAATTTTGGCAGCAAAATTCTTCCTTTGAGTTTTCCAAGAGCCTCTTCAGCTATGGTTTCAAAGGAGTGTGAATTCAGTTTTAAATACTGGAGTAGGTTGCTGTGCCTGCATCTCTTGGAAGCAGAGCCAAGATGCAGCAGGCAGGGAAACAGCAGCTGGACCAAGGCAAGCCTGGAATAGGAACCCACCATGCTGGAGACCCCCCATGTGCTTAGAAGTCACATGCCCCTGACCAGAGATGCAGGAACTCCTGGGACACTTGGGGAAGATCTGCTAGGACAAATACCACACCTTTAATATCATTTTGACAACAGCTACTCAATGCAGTGGTACCCAATTCGTGTTCACCCTCACATGGAAAAGGAGAAAAAAGCAAGCTAAACAAACCGGATCAGCCTTCAGGAAGTTATGTGGTGCAAAGTCCTGTGCCCAAGGGGACACAGCAGAGAGTGTGTGGGAGGAGGCTGCTTAAACTGAAAAAAATATGTTAAACTACATGCAGGTCCTCATATAGCAATCTTTCTGTATTTTAGCTTGAGTTATGTAATTGCTAATTTCCTAATTAGGAATTCCTAGAGATGAATTTCCAGCTTAGGAGAAATATCTGTTTAGGAAATGTGGAAATATGAAGGGTCTACCTTGCTATCAGTACACCTATGTAGGTATAATTTTTTTAAATTTTACTGCCAGTGGAAAGTTCTTCTGGCCTTTTGGAGCTATATTCTGTATAATACTTCAGGATGGATAGAATGCTGAAGCTGACTTCATGTTTTCTGCCATTTTTTTCTCTCTTGACAACTCTTTAGTTGTTTACTAAATTTGGAAGAGAAGCCATAACTCAACTCTCCTCCCATGATGTTGATCTACAGTCAGTGCTGCTCTTGGTTTCCAGTGTTTTTTAATGGATGTGTGCACAGATAACTAAAAATGAGACTGCTGGCGAATGTGTTGGGTGGCTTGAGGTTGGTGCACATTGGCAGTGCTGGAGCTTGAGTTGTCTTCTTATCTCCATGTGTCCTTGGGAGCTTTTAGCTGCCAAAAGATTTAAGTGAAAGGCATCCCTGAGTCAGCAGAGATGAGTTGAGGTGTTGGCTGCAGGGCCCTGTCACACAATATGGAGCACAGCATGCCCTACAGACCACTCTGGTGGCCCTCTGAACTTCCCATTGCCTTTCCCATCTTCTTTCTCATCTTTTCTGCTGCAGCTCATGAGCTGCCATAGACCTGGCTCAAATCCTGGGCCCCCCACTTGGGCCCAGTGCTGCTGGGAACTGAGATGTGCCATGGATGTTTCCATGGCCTGTGCCCTCTACAGCGTGGCTCCTGTGCAGCTTCTAGGCAGCTTCCTGAGCTTGGTCCCTAGAATGTCAACAAGACTCCAAAACCAGTTGATGAACAAACTTTCTCAGCAGAGCTCAGATGTCAGAAAAGCAGATTTCAGCTTGGTTGCTGTGTGCACTGAATGTCTCTCACTGTGGGGAAAATGAGAAGAAACTATTATTTTGAAATCTCTAGTTGAGTGATGATTGGTAAGAACTGTTCATCACAGGGAAACTTATTCAGGAATCAACAGGTGCCTCTTCTGCATTCTGCAGCCAGTCATGGAAAAAAAATTAGCGAGAGCACAACAGGTTATTCCAATTTGACATGCAATGCCTGGGAACAACAACTGACAAGTTCCAATTTGTGTCCAGCTGCTTAAAAACTACCACCCAGCTTGGTATTATCCTTCTGCCCTCGGGAGGCTTTTCTTGTGAAAAGAGTTATTGATGGCTGATTTCAGCATTCCTCAGGGCTGTGCTCATGCTGAAGTATCTGCCCCAAGTCCTAATTTCAAAGTAAATGAACTCTGGGTTATAAATAAGAAATATCATTCTTTAATATATTCCCTTTGTCTATATTTTCAATGCTTATCTATATCTAACTCTTTTTGACGCTTTCTGTGGGGGAAGACTGGGAATTTGAGCAGGCATGATGCTGCAATGTTTTCAATCCAGATACATAATGGAGTGTAGTGCATGTTTCTGTGCCCTGAATAGTTATCCATTTAAATCTGATTAATAATATCTGTATTGTACAGCTTTCTTTGCACCCCGAGAGCATTGCAGAAGGAATTCCTCTCATTTTGAGGGTCCTTTTTGTGCATTTTAAGTGAAGCAAAGGCTTTTGAATTGTTGCAGGGCTGACAGTGGAGGCTGTGGTGTGGGCTGTATGGGCTGTGTGCAGGGTCCAGGCTGGCAAAAGTGTTGTCCTGATGTGCTGCCTGCTCAGGGCAAGCCCCTGTCCTGGGGACCCTACAGCATGGGCAGGGCCAAGGCTGGATGGACCATCCTGGCAGGGGGCTTTTTACTTCCCGTGAGCTCGCTGCCTGGGACCTTGGCATGTGCTGCACAGCCCAGCCCAGCCCCAGATACTCTGTGGGGATGCAATGCAGCTTCCTAAGTGCAGACATTTCATGTCACTTATCTGTGGTGGGGTAAGGACAGCCAAACCTAGCAGAGCTGGTTTAGAGCTGCTGCTGAGTAACGCTGGGCCTTCTGCAGCTCTCCGGGCTTATCTATCAACCCCGTGCAAATGTCCCCAAACACATCAGGGCAGTTCAAATGACGCTAAATGCATACATTTTGGTGTTTTGTGTTGGTAATGTGTGCTAAGTGTAAAAGCCTGGTAAAAGACAGGAGCTAAAAGCCCCTGATGATGACAAAATACGTGTGTTGTAGAAAATGGGGTATCAGTAGTCTTCTGTTTCTTTGCTAATTTGCGCTTATTAACTGTATTAGCTTCCCTTCTGCTCTTCCTGTCTTTCCTTTTCTAGTATCCCGGATGAATAAGTCTAGAGGCGAGGACTGGTGTGCACATTCTTCTCCTGGAAAGACACTTCCTCTGAGCTATTTCTTTATTTTCTCTTCTGTTAGGTCGTTGAGCCCTCCCAGCGCTCCAGGAGCGGGGACGTAGCGTTTCTCCTCCCTGCCTGTGCAGGTTGTTTACATAAGTATCAGTGGATCATGACTCGAAGTGCTAATCTCTGTAACCCAGAAAAGAAAACACGGTATTGCCAGAGACATGCCTGGAGTCGCAGCGTTATTAATCACCTGTAGCTACTGCTGTCTGAAAAGCAATTCTTTTGCAGTTATTAATGGCTGCTTTGTGTTAGACAGGGCATAAACACAAATGAGAGATAATCCTGTTTTGATGAGTTGCAATCTAAATAAACAGGGTGTACGAAGCAGGGGAGAAAGCAAAACTGTGAAATGCCTTAGTGTATGAAAACCCTTAATCTCTCTGTTTTTCAACCCCACTTTTGTAAAATGGAGTAATGGTGTTAGAAGATAACTTAATTTAGATTGCAGCCCCTCCACAACCACTAGGGATTAGCTTCTAATTGTTGTTTTTTGTTCTTTTGTGCTTCTACTGTGCTGAGCATGAGATGCCCAGATTCTGCTTAGGAGCTGGGGGTACTGTTTCACAAAAAGTGTGTGTTGAGAGCAGTGGATATTTTCATCTCAAGGAAAATTGTGAGCTAATCAGAATGGCTTATGATCCATCTGATGTTAAATGCTACCTTTCATTACTTCATTCACTCTACATATGCAAATGTGTCCTGCTGCCTTGAACTATCCTTATGCAAAAAAAAGTGAGAGGGAAGTTACAACTGCCATTTGTACCATAATAAAATTCAAGGCTTTTGTAGTGAAATACGAGTTCCTGAGCTTGATTCTAAAGCTCTAAGAGACCTAAAAAAAAAAGCCTTTAGGAGTTACCTACTGTTTGCTTGTTTTGGGTTGTTCTCATTTGGTTTTTTTTATGTGTATTAAAATCACTGATTTATAAAACTGACACTTTAGTCTAGTACATTCTAAAGTCCTTTTTATAGAAACAAATGACCTTACTATTTTTTTTGGCAAAGACCAAAAACATCTATTTGCATGAATCCATTGGAATTTTTTCCACAAAATAAAGCTAATCCTGTTCCGTTCCCCACCACAGCTGATTCTGAATTGAGATGTATATAGCGTACTTTTAAATGTTCTGCTGACTTGTATGCACAAGTGGAATTTCTGTAGAAAATCTCTGGTAAGCTTTTTTTGCCAGTGTTTAAAAACGAAGAAACTCATAAATAATAAAATCATGTGGTGGCCTTGGCAGGATGGTGTTCAGACAACCCACATGCTTCTGCTAAGTGTGAATTCAATGTGTCATCAGTCACTAGGGAAAAAAATGCCCTGATCCTGGATGGATGAGATGGGGAGGCTGCACTGCAGTTGCAGAGCACAGGATGTGGAGGCAGCTCTAGCCCTAGAGCACCCCGTGCTCCCTGAAGCATTTTGGAAAGGATCTCTGTCTGCACGATGGGGCTGCTGGGAGCAGGGAGGAGTCTGCTCTCTTCCTTGCCTTAATCCCAGCAGCCACTCCTTTGCTTTGGACCTTATTTGGTGGTTTGTCCCCTCACTCTGTCTCCTCAGCATGCAGGATCTAGTGGAGGGGGATGAGTAGCTGAACAATGCGATATTCCCTCATGCAAATCTCCCCTGAACTCAATGGGAATTTTGCTAGTGCCAGATTGGATCCCACTAATGGAAAAGACTTACTTGGGGGGAAGGACTAGATCAATGCACTATTGTTCCTTATGCTATATTTAAAAGCATGCATTTCATGGAAATTTAAAAATGAAACTTCTACGCCACATATATCCGTAGCTCCTGTGAATAATTGGAGCCATTCATCTCCTGTGCTGGCGTAAAGCAGCCGTTGTTCCAGCGGGGCCATGGCTTTCCTATCTCATCTTCTGCAATGGTGATGAGAGAATAATTGTGATGGCAGCAGACAAAGGTACTTATTTTTGCAGAGATGACTGGCCAGGCTGGGAGTAGACTGAGCTTTGCTTATTCCTTCCCCACCTGGGTTCCTGGTCTGACCTGAGTTTTAATTTATTTTGTTGGTTTAAATTTGTGATAAAGATGTGGATTAATTTCACATGCCTGGTGATCATTAAAGGACAGCTGCTCTTTGCCTCTTCCCTTTAGCAGATAAATGTGTCTTTGTTATTTTTGTATTTGTTTTCCCCCATTGGTTTTGTATTATCAGTTTTTCTGATTAAAAAACAGCAACAGATGAATGGATGCTATTTCTGAAAAGAAAAAGCCCACCGCCCCCAATACAGACAGTCAGTGTCATTTTGCTGACAGGATGCTTTGCTTTTACGAAAATCTGGCATTTGAGTTTTCCTTGGCTTTTGAGAGGAGCCAAATGCATAATTCACTTGGCCTCTGTGCACTACTTTTGAATTCTGCTGTGGCTCCATTTGCAAGAGAATAGCAGGAAGGATGTACAGTGCCTAGTTCTTTCTTGCGCTTGTGACACAGAGAGAAGGGGTGTTAGTTTGATTAACTATAGGCCACTGAAGAGACAGATGAAAAGTGACAAAATGTAAATCAACTTTGTCTCAGCTACCTTCACTGTTTGCTATTGCTTGTGTATGCTTGCTCATGACTGAAAGCACAGTCTCTTGAAAACCGGTGTTATGTGAGCTTTCCTTGGTGCACTCTGAGGGCATGCTGAGGATTTTGGAGATGCACCTTGGGAAATCTCCCACAGGCCTGAGTGCAGGATGAAAGTAGTGGTTGTTTTTGAGGAGATACCAGTGGCACCACCTTAAGTGTTAAATGCTGGGACACCTGCAGTGAGTGCCTGTGCACACAGTTTTGCTGCAGCAGGTTTTGAAACCTGAGCTGTTGAATGTGATCTTACTGTGGCTTAATGTTAAAAGCCTTGTTTTTCTTGCCTGAGACTCGTTCCCTTGCAGCTCTAGAGCTCTAGCTAGTATAAACAGCTATCACTGAATGCTGTCTGTTGTATAACTTAAGGCTTGAGGGCTTTTCCCCCCATTCCCAGGCTTGCAAAGGAGTGTCAGGGTGTATGGCAGAACCACCAGGATGAGGCAAACCCCATCCCTCTGTGCTCAGGCGTGTTAGTGGGTTGAGGCTGTTGGAGGGAGCATCACCATGATTCAAACTCTTGGGAAGGTGCTTGTAAAGAGGCAGAAATGGGTGAGATATCCACAGACTGATGAGCCTCAGATTGCCAAGAAAGAAGGTAGAAAAATAGTTTCCTTCATGTCCTGCCAAGGGTGCCAGAAGTGAAGTGGCTTGGAGATCACTGACTAGGGAGCTGCATGAAGTGTGCTAAAAAAAGATGAGGCAGGTGAGAAATATATAGAGTATCTGCTGTACCTCTGGGGCTCTTGACTTACTTTGCAGTACAAATAAAAAGTAAAACCAAACAAAAAGCACTCCCAAAAGCCTGCATAGGTCTTGTTTGTTTTCCCCTACCTATATTCATCCTGTAACATAACCAGGCTTAGTATACTTTTGTTTTTCTCTTTGATATGTTTTCCAAGTTCTTTGCAAGTATTAAATCTGATGAGTTCCCTATTGGTCCAACAGCAAAGAAAATCAGCTTCACTTCTCTCTGCATAGATTTGACTGTAAATACTTCCTTGTAGTATAGTGATGACAAGCAGTGCAGTATCATGGTAATCAAATCACCTTAGATAGCCTTACAGGTAACTGTCTCTGGGAAATGTAGAACATTGCAGAACTCATTAGTGGCAAGGATATACTGGTAGATATATCAAAGTCCCCAAATCTCACTGATCCATGCTGAGGCAGTATCGTTAACAAGGTCTGTATTTCTGAAAGCAGCCTTTAACTAGAAAGCTAAAAATAAAATTCATATATTTTAAACACCTGAAATGGGTAGAGGGCCAACTTCTTCCCAGATGTCTTGGTGGTCTCTTCTGCATGCAGGAGCTGTGCGAGAGACGAGCAGTGCAAAACATTGCCTTGACCCAAAGGTAAATTTGGCCTCAGCTAATTCACAACCTGCCTGATTCGACTAGTCTGCTCGCACCGTGACACCATTTGCAGTGTGAGGACTCTTTGGTCTGGGTGTGCCTGAGCATAGACATCAGACAAGTGCAGAACCTGGGATTTGCTCTGGTGCAAGCGCACAGCCATCAGCTGCTGAGGGTGCAGCTGGTGTGACTTGAGCTCTGGCACTGCCTCCCTGTTGTACTGAGATACAAGTAGGGGCACTGCACAATTCCAAGCTCACAACAAGGGCTGGTGGGGAGGTGCTGGCAGGCCCAGGGTCCCCAGCACCTCTGCAGACCCTCAGGGCTCAGTGTGCCCCTCACCACATTGGGTGGTTCTGGTCTGTGCCTGCGTCGGCACTGGAGATGCAGCCCCTGCCCCAAACACGTCCCCAGCATGTGCCTGCACAGACATACCTGGAAGCCAGCTTGGGAAACTGATCCAAATGAAACCAGCTTAGCAAATACAGCCCAAACCCTTTGCTTTTGCTGAGATTAGCTTCCCAATTCTGGTCTACTCTGTGACCTCCTGGCTGTTTGTGCTGGTCTCAAGGTGGGGTGAGCTGCTGGACAGGGTCAAATGGTGCATTCAGGATCAGTATGGCCTGATACTGCCCTCAAGATACTCCTGAAACTAGACTTTAGATTTGCTAAAATATGGTTTCCTGTTTTTTAGTGAAGTGTTTGCTTTTTCGGTATTCAGGGAAGAGCACCGGTAGCCCTCAGCTAGCCAACAGTGTTCATCACAGCATTAAGCCTACGGATTAATTAAACACCAATAGAGGGTAACATTGCCCAAAATCAATAAAAAAGTTACAAGCTAAACCACGTGACATTACATTAAAAGAAATTGTTCCTTTTTCTTTTTTTGTTCAATGTGGATAATTTATTTTTGGTGGGCGCTGTGGCAAGGGCACTGTGGTGTGGAGCACTGCCTCTGAGAGACAGTCAATCCACTGTCTAGAGGACCTTGGCAAATATATATTTATACATATATATGCATCTATACACAAAACCCTGATATCCTAACAGCAGATTGCTTCCAGTTATCACCCAGCATTTGCCTTCTTCTTTCACACTTTCTTTTTTGGCAGGAGGAAGCCAAACCCAAAAAGACAGCAACAACAACAACAAACCTGGTCAGTGAACCTAAAATGTGTTAGATCAATGCAGACACCATGAAAAATAACCGGGACATGCCTTTGTGGCTTTTGATGTAGCTATGGCTGTGGCTGAAACTAACAGATGCAAAAGCTAACTGCCAGATATCCAGCGTGTGTGCCAATGCTGACAAACCTGCCAGATGCCTGGCAGCTGGTCTTGCCCCAACTCCAGTGGCTCTCGTCTATAGATTGCCTTTTGGATAACAACAAAATGTTTATCTGAGGTATCTCATAAAAGCATCTTCCCATAAATACAGTAATTTATTTCTTTTTAAGTCAGTAATCTAGTGAGCTCATGTTAGAAGGAGGAAGGATGCTGAAGCCTCGATAATCTTTATCCAGTATATGCCAAGCTTTTTGGGGTGTAGTTCAGTTGCAGAAATTGGATAGTCTGCACTTCAGACTGTAAATGGTCATTCTGTCCCCTACAGCAAGAGATGTTATATGTAAGCCAACTGGGCAGGTTGGAGAGAAAAAGCTATTTGGGCTTTTATAAACAAAGCTTTTGCTGTTCCAGGCTATGATGCTGAAAGGAAATCAATGTTTTTCCACTAAATGTGGTTTTATCTGGCCAGAATAAACAGTTGTGACAGGATATTGGTGCTAAATTTATTAATAGTCTTCTCTAGCTTTGACATTCTGCGAAAAATTACCTGAGATAATTTGAAGTTAGCCAGAAAAAGTTAATTTTTTTCCCTTTACTTCCTGTTCAGGCTTTATTTAGATATATGGCAGTTCAAACAGCTGACCTGGAATATACTTTTAAATAATAATATTTTTTTTTTAAATGTGTAAATACAGTTGAAGCTAGGATAAAAATATTTGTAAAGAGCAGCATATAACATGATCCTCCAAAGAACAGAATCTCCAGCCTCTCCGTTAACTTGATGCTGATATTTTTATCAACTTCATGCTGCATCTTGTGCTTATAATTTTCAGGAATTACTATTTCTTTCAGTTCAGATTGCAGGGCATGTCGCTTGACTTGCAGCTCTTAGTGTGTGAGCTTCACTTCCAGGTTCTCTAAATTCAGATTTCATTTTGAACCACAATTAAATCAGTGAGGTTCTGATCTTTAAATGAAGCTCCAAGATTGAGTATGAAGGATGGAATCACCATAATTCCCATCTGCAAATGTTTTATTGGGCACTTGGCTCTTGGGCAGATGAGTGTTTTTTGTTGTTATGCCCCAAACCCTCCAGAACCTGGTGCTTCCTTCTGTGGATTTATCAGCATACTCACAACATGAGATCAGGCAGCTTTATTTGCAGCCTGAAGTATTTTATCACCTTATATGTTTCTTATAATTTTTTCCAAATACAAACAACAATGCTACAACTAAATTCTTCCAGCCAAGCCTCCAAGAGTAGCCTGATTTATCACTAAATATACAGGGAAAACCCTTATAAAGGTCATAAATCTACAAACCTGTGCAGTTTTGGTGCAGCTCATGAGTAGGTGCATCAGTTTTGTCCCAGCAGCAATGATATATGGTAATTTACAGAGAGAAACCAGCAAATGAATAAACCTTTCCAATTGCAGCTTTGTGTGAATTCTGTTCTGCTTAATCTCCTCCAAACCTCCTTTTTTTTTCTGCACTTGTTTTCAACCTTGCACTTGGCCCAACTAGATGAAACCACTGCTCCTAGTGTTTTTGTAGCACCTCTCCTTACTTTAGGAGGTATGGTGAGGAATGCCTTGAATAATCAGTTATTATTTATTATTATATGAGTCTCTTTTGGGGAAAGGTTGACTGTAGCACTCTAGTTGCTCTGTGTTTGAAATATTCTATGAAAACCCACCATTTGCTGTTTAATCCAAGTTACCAAACATGCTGAAAATGAAAGGACTCATTCAGGGCTGGGGTCCTGCCAAGCTGTGGCCATGTGTATTTCCCAGGACTTTATTTACGAATCACTTTCAGCTTCCCAGACTTGTAGAGTTTCAAGAATATTAAGTTTTCAAAAAGGATAAAAAGAATAATTTATTTTCTTGCCCTATAAAGAGCTGTTTAGCAAAATCTGTGAGGTGTTTTACATGTTGAATGACAATTGGAAAGGCGCTTATTTACCCCTAAAGTGCAGTATGTTGCAAAACTGGAAAATACTTAACTCTGCTGCCCTGGAGTCTAAGGCCTTTGCAAATCTGCTGACTTACTTGAGAAAAGGTACAAGGCAGGGTTTGGTCTTGAGCAGTCTAGTTCCTCATGCCTACCCTGATTTATATGGTAATTATTTTAGCATAAAAGACTTTTGAAAACTTTATCTTTTGAACTACTAATCCTGTTCCTTTTTTTGAATGCCTCTAAGTGAAGCACAGGGGAAGAAGTTGAATAAGACTGAAGCTGGTGTTTAAGCGATACGAAATTATCTGTTATTTGCTCTCCTGTGCATAAGGGTGTACAGAGGTAATGAGCCTGTGCCTTGATATGTAGTTTACTGGTAGGTGATGAGGCAAGGCTGAGAAGATTACTAAGCCAATTACTGCTGGCATATGGCACTAATGCATGGACTCTGGATTTCCTCTCATCTGATATTTCCAGTCTTGGATTTGTTTAGCTTTATAGCTGTTTTAACATGCTGCTTCTATTGCAAAAGTCCAGGTAGGAGTCTGGAGGTAGGAGTTACTCCTAAATGGTGGATGGAACCTCTCCAGGTGTCCCCACAGTGCCCTGTCTCTCCTCCTGCCTTCTCCCTTTTGCCATCCTGCTGCCAGGTCAGGCTGAGCAGCAGACACTGATCCTACCGTGTCTTCCAGCAGGAACAGAAGTCATCTAGAAATCACGTGTGGAAACTTTTATCCTGCCTTCATGCTGATGCAGCATGGGGAATGGCAATCAAGGATCTCAGCATGTGTCCACCTCCTGGTACCACTAATGGCCTTTGCAATGGCTTTCTCACAAAGGCATTGAGCACTGGACACCTCTTCAGGCAACTGTGAAAGAAAGACAGTGAAAGGCAAAAGGCACTTAGCAGCACAAGCTCCCTCTGTCCTTGGGGCAGATAAATGGCTGGTTTTGCTGCCTGCCTTCACAAGAGGGTTCTTCTGAATTCTGGAAAATAAGTGACAAATTGGACATTCTAGTCTGCATATTGAAACCAGGGGTGAGGTTGCAAAGGTTTAGGCAAGCAGCCAGGATGCAAAGAGTGAGACATGCTCTCCCAAGCAAAGGAAGGGCAGAGATGAGTGTGGGAAGTGGTAGTACTCACCTAGGCATGCCATGCCAGCCCTCTGCATACAATTAGGTACAAAAACTTATGTATCTGAAGGAAGCAGAAAAACTGCTGCCTAGAAAATGAAATGCTCCTCTCCGTCAGCTGATTGAAACTTCCATTTACATGGACTTCACCCCAGAAGAAGGTTTCCAGGATAAAAGTGACTTATAGATGAGGTTGTTTGGGAAGACCTTGATCCACAGTGGGAAGTACCTTGCAGAAGGAACTGTGTGAGGGATACATCTATTATGGCCTGTGATGACATCCTGCTAGTGGCCATAGGGACACACGGAGTCTAAAGCACAGGTCTTATGAGAGGCAGCTGAGGCAGCTGGTGTTATTTAGCCTGGGGACAAGGAGGCTCAGGAGGGACCTTATCACTCTCTAGAACTACCTGAAGGGAGAATGTGGTGAGGTGGGAGTTGGTCTCTTCTGCCAAGTAACAAGTGATGGGATGAGAGGAAATGACCTCACGTTGAACCAGAGAAGCTTTAGATGTGACATTCTGGAAAAATTCTTGAGGTTGTCAAAGATGGAAACAGGTTGCCCAGGGAAGTGGTTGAGTCATCATCCCTGGAGGTATTTAAAATATTTTTGGATACGGTGCTTAGGGATGTGGTTTAGTGGTGGACTTGGCAGTGCTGAGTTAACTGTTGGACTCACTGATCTTAAAGGTCTTTTCCAACCTAAACAATTCTGTGATTCCATGATTGTCTATATGGCCATGATGCCTGGGCAAGTGAATGCTGGTGGAAGCAGCCCAAAGGCTGTTGCACAATTTTATTCTACAAGTGTTGGCTCATTGCTGTCAACCTTGACAGAGACCTCCGGCAGGCTTGGATGCTGAGCGTGTTGTATCACATCGGTCTGCAAGGGAACAGAAGGCTGCTTTGATCTGTGGGGCTGTGAGGGGAGAGGGGGGCCTGGGTAGGAATTGATGTGGGGAGTACAGAGAGCCCCGTATGGTGACCCTGTCTCCCCAGGGAAGCACGGCTCTTGCCCAAGCTGTCCGTCTTCACGGACACAATGCAGCAGCTCGTACTCCAACAGGGACACGTCCCCTGGAGGAAGCTATTTAACAGCAAATTGGCCTAGTAATTTTTAGAGATGACCTTGTGTTAATTACAAGTTGCTATATTAGTAAATGCCTTCTGAAGGCCAGCTGTTGTGTTGGCATTAACTCCCAGACTCAACTGCTTGTTTACTAAGTCCCAGGGCAATTAAAACTCCACCGCCCCCCCCCCCATTGTTTTTTATTGAGCTTGGCACAGCCAGGTGATGAACACTTCTCCCCTCTCCCTTTTCACTCTATCTTCCTGCCTGGCTGCTGGAAGGGTCTGGGTCTGATAGACATCATTGCTCAGTCCCAGGTGTTTGCTTGCCTTCCTGCAGAATGCTGGCACCTCCCTTCTGGACCAGTGCTCCAAGGGGCATTGTTCAAAGTGAAAGAAGGCCATCTAAGGGATTCAGTTTTAGTGAGGTCTTGGTCACCCTGAAGCTTTCTGCAAATGGGAAATACTGTTTTGGAATGGCAGTAGTCATGCTGGGAACAAGTCATAGTAGGAACAGGTCTCCCATGACACAGTGGGGGACTGGAGGGAAAGGGAACACTTGGGCTTGGATTGGGAAGGCTGTTGGCTGCAGCACTACCTGAGATGTGTTCAGGATCACAAAGCAGCTCAGAAAAGTGTCAAAAGGCCCCTTTGGACAGTGAGTGGGGCAGGGACCATGAGTGGAGCTGGGATGACGCTTTTCCCCGTTCGTTTTGCAGTGCCCGGCTCTACTTTGAGGTCTTCTGGCATCTCTGGATGCAGGTACTGCTGGGAAAGGCTGACTCCTGATTAGGAAGAGTCCTGTACCTATGTCACCTATGGCATTTGTGCTTGGGCCAGTGCCTGTGTGTAGCTCTTGAAATCAGTAATTCGCATGGTGGTTTGCATAGAAGGATGCAGGGAAGGGGTGCAGGATACTGCTAAAGGCTGTGTGGAACAGCTCCCCTGGGCATGAGAAACCTTATTGAGGTCTTTTCCAACCTCAGTTATCAATTAGAAAATTGAACCAATAGGAAGGTCTACATTCCCTGAAAATCAAACATGGTTTGCTCATGTGTGCATTTCATATAGTAGTAAAGATTGTAACTAAATCAGCCAAAGTATGCAAAAGAGTGAATTTATACAGCTTTCCCCCACTCTAAGTCTCAAAGTAAAGAGAAAAGTGGAAGATAGGGCTTCCTATGCCTATTTCATAGACAAGACATTTGCATTTTAAGTGCCTAAAACGTCTTCCTTTGTTTCCTTATCTATCAGTCTCATCCATTGGAAAGCAATTTGTATTAAAGGCTTTGAATGTGTTGGTAGAATAGATTTTTATCTGGGTACTGATTATTTTTTTAATTTTTCCCCAAGGGTTTCTTCTCTGTCTCCTCCTGAAGGCTGTAAGGGAATCTTTTACATCCTTCCTATCACAAGTGTCTCACCACCAGTGGAAGCTGCAAAGCAAACCTACACTTGTGCAATGTTTCTGCCCCATGTATTCTGTGTCTGTACACAGCTGCATGCTGCAGCTTCCCCTTGCCCCAGGCCCAGCTCCCTGCTGCAGAGCTGCCTGCTGGGGTGCACATTCAGGCATATTGAGGAGGTGGTGGTGGCAAGTCCTGCTTTCATGTTCCCGTCAAACGGGGGGAACTCCCGTGCACGTGTGATGCAGCTGGAAAGCTCTGAGTATATGACCTTGCCTTCTTCCTCTCAATGGCCAGGCAGCTGTTTTCAGACAAATAATGAACTGGGAGTGTTTTTAAACTTGCTTGAGCAAGGACACCTTGATGTTGTGACATGGGTTGTGTACATAACAGTGTATTTGCATTTCAGCCGTGCCAGCCTGCAGCAGTGCCATGGGTATGAGTATGTAGGTGGCACATTGCTAGCTAGGCCAGCCCCCATTTCTATCTTGACTGTGAATGATGCTCGTTATACAAGTGCATAGTCCTCTTTGCAGAAGGTGCTTGCCTTCCTGTGGAAGCATTATCTTCAACTGGGGGGCTGGGTTTGGGTTTCTTCTTTTTTTTTTCTCTACAGAGTACAGCAGCTGTTTTCGTAAGTTGCATTTGCCTCTGTACCAATACATATCCAATGAAGGACATCCTTCTATAAGGTTTGTGACTTAATTAACTGCAGCTGGTTCACCAAAATGTTTAAAATCCATAAGTCCATCAGTATTGGAGAAGTCCTGCCATGAGCATGACTTGAAGGCAGATGCTCCCAGGCCATGTTCCTGCTGTGTCTATCCATGAATGTTCATCCCTTCCTGCTGGATGTCACTCTCATGCTGTTAGCTGAGGGATGAGTGGAGTGTTGTCTGGGGATGGTTACTGGTTTCTGTCAAGGAAGAGGATTTTGTGGGCATGATGAAAGGATGATGTGTATATATGGAACTGGCGATAAACTTATTGCTGTATAGATTCAAGAGTTTACTTCTGTGAGTCAGAAATGGTCAAAGTAAACCAAATATGGGCAGTGAGATGGGGGAGTGTGACAATGTCTCAAGATTAGTACTCCCCTATTTTGTGTATTAATTGTGTTGAAGGGTGGAGCTTTGTACTGGAGCAAAAATCTATGGCTCTTAGTCAAGGCAATTGAGTAGGATTGGAGGACATGGTGTTTTAGCAGTATGAGATTTTGCAGGCAGCCTTGCAAGGTGGGGGAGGGAGGGAGGTATCTCCAGAGTCTAAAATATGCGCCATCGCTGCCCTGTATGTCAGTCTGTTTGTGCAGAGTTGTTATTAACTTTAAATAAGATGTAAAGGAGCAGATACAAATACTTTTTAGGTATGTTTTTGTTGCCTGGAAAGGTTACAGCTCCTGGCCAGGATCCACAGTGCTTTGGGGGGAAGGTGGGTTTAATTTTAAAAAAGTAAAAAAATTTTACTTCTAGGATTCCCAAAGAGAACAAACTGCATCTTAATAATGTAGAAATTACTCTCTGTAACTTACATAAGAAAATTTCTCTTAGTCATATTGTATATCTATATATGCATAGGTATGTTAATATAAAAATTTATTGAATAAATAATATCAAAATATAATTTAAATTAAAACCTCACCCCCACCTTGGTCTTAGAGGTGGATAACTTGGTCAAAATTAATGAGATTCCCTGAATTACGAGGAACTCTGCTGGAAACTTGGAACCTTCAGCTTCCCTACCATCTTCTGCCTACCAGTTCTATAGTGAGCAGTCCTGGTGTCAAGGGTGAGCTTTGGGCTCAGCCCAGGCACTGCAGAGGGAGCAAGTGCTGACTTAGTGTCTGACCTGTGCTTGATATGTTTCCAAATTAGGCAAAATTGCAGTTTATGCATTAAAAAAAAAAAAAAAAAAGAGAGAGAGAGAAATGAATCCAAGGAGCATATTCAAAGGGCTTGTTTTTCTGTTCATTATTTTCCTATGATAAATATTATCTAATCAGTGTAATGGCACTGAGGAGAAATAATTAAAAAATGGCAGGGAGCTGCACTAAGGGGGCTGTGTCTATAACCTTTCTATATATGGAATATATATGCACATGTAATGACACATTTCCTTTCTTAGGGAGTTGGATGGCTACATTTTGTAGTTACTTCTGGCTGCCATTGGTTTCATAGCAAAATAATCTCCTTGTCACTAGAGGCCATTGCAAAAGTTTATGCCTTTGCTCGGAGCAGCTAAAATAATTCATGTCACCACTGTGGTATATCACCTTGTTAAAGTGCACATCTGCAGGCCCGGAGCAAGGTTTTTCCACTGCCCCAGGCAGGTACAAAGTTGCTGCCTAGATAGGAAAGGGCACCACGAGTATTGCTGCTGGCAGTGTGAACTGCTTCTCTGCCCTGGCTTGCTGCCCTCTAGGAGGGGTGTCACAAAGGCGGCGTGTGGCCAAGCTTTAGCTGCTCCCAGCAGTTTGAATAAAGATGCTAATCTGTGCCCTGTGATGGTGGAAGGGGAACACGCTCCTCTTTCTTCCCTCTCTGCTACCAAGCAGCCGTGTTGGGTGACAGGGAGGCAGTGAGTCCTACCAGGGCAGGTATGGTTGACTCCGAACTGGAGGGGTAAAAACAAGGTATTGTTCTTTGCTTCATTTCCACAGCAGGGGTGATAATCTCCAGCAGAGGATGAGGTGAGTAGATAGGTGTTTTACACCTCTAAATTGGGTGACTGGCCTGCCTGCTCTCTTGCTCTCCTGAGAGACCCCCTGCAGCAGCGCTTTTGCTGTTTTAGATCTGTGCTGCCTATTGGCTAGAACTGGCCGTGCCAACACATAGCTGGACAGAACGTTGCCTCAGCAAGGCTGTTGTGCATCTCAGCCTCATGTCTGCCACTGGATTGGATGTAGCTGTACAAAGGACCATGGTGGCCTGCTTGGAAAAGACACTAAGGTGGGGAAAGCCAAGAGGATGAATTTTACTGCTTGGGTAGATCCAAAGTGTGGACTGCAGTGCTGTCAGTGTTTAGTAAGCCTTACCTGGATGTCAGTTGTCACTGTGAGTGTTCAGCAGTTTTGCAAAGTGCATCGTAATGTCAGATTGTTTGCCCAGGAAATCAGGATGTGCTTTTAATGACTGTGCAGGAGAGTTCAGTTTGGTTTCTGTGAAATTAGTGTGTTCTGTTTTTTTAGCTGATTGAACTACCAAAAAAGAGGCAAAGGCAGGTTTATTTTCTTGACTTCAGAGTTTGTAGATGTCTAGTACTACTTGAAGAAAAAGGCTATAGGGATTATGATAGGCTGATGAAAGAGACTGTTAATTTTTTGTTAATCACATTTTCGGCACTAAGCTGCCAGAGTTAAAATTTTCTCTTGAAAACAGAAATATCAACCAAAGGCAGATACCTGGTATGGAGCACTTCTGCCTAAACAATAAGAATTTAGCAAAGTTGTTAATTGGTAGAATTTTATGGTGCCAAGCCTTGAATGACCTTAATTGTAGGCCATAGTGGCGGTAAAGCATGTGAACAGTTTGTGTGACTGGGTGTCAGGCAGATTCCCTTCATTCCCTTTTTATTCACCTCCCTTTGTATTTTAATACTAGTCTGTTCTTCCAAAAGGGTTCACCCCTAAGGCCAACTGAAGCCAGGATGATTTCAGCTGGTACTGCATAGGTAAAGTAGCAAAATGCTGATGTTTTAACAGCATTAATAATTTGTTCACGTTCAGTAGGAGGAACCCTTCCTCTGCTGTAATTCACATTCCACCACAACAGCTTACTGGGAGCTGTGCTGCTTCTTGGAAGACTCGTTCTACCTGGTGCTCCCACAACACGCACTGCTGTGAGTCTCTAGGCTGTTTTGCACTGCTGCATGAGCCCAGGTCAGACGCTGCTGTGTTTTATATCTGCTCTTGGTCATCACCCATGTGATGGGTAACCCTCTCCCTGCACACTGCCCTGGTTTCCTCCTAGCCACTGTAGGGCTCCTGGTGACATCACTGAAGAGGTTTGCTTTTATATAACACTATGTAACTGTGCACCATCATTAGGAGAGTCCTCTTTATTTTTTTTACTCAGGAATGATTTGTACCATTTGCATAGAAATATAATTTTGCTTGGAAAAAAGTGTTGTAGAAAACAGTAGGATCAAAGTTGTAAGTGTATTGCAAAATTGTAAATGACTTAAGTGAGTTGTAGAACACAGGGAAACAATTTCTGCTGAGTTCTGGCTTGTGATTCACAAGTGTTTGGTGTGGTGCTATCACCAGGTTTAGGGTTAGGGTTGACTTCTGGCTGTAGTAGTCGGTATTGCTAATTTAATCCATTTGGAAATCATGAAGCTCTGTTAAATAACTTGGTAGTTTGGCATGGGGATGTCATTGGCCAGTTTGCACCTTTGGAATTTTCTGGGGTTTATCTGGAAATCTTAAATAGATTACTATATTAATATTGCCAATATTTTAAATGAAAACTGAGAGTATTATCGAAAATGCAGAAGCTGGGACTTGAATAGAGAAGTACATTCAGCTTCAGGCACTTTAAAAAAAAGAAGGCAGGCTGATATATCAGGCTGGATGCTTGTGTATCTGGCTTTGGAGAAGGCCACTGAAAACCAAAAAATCTGCCAGATAACACTTATGCATGCAGATTTTAACAAAAGGCAGTCAAAGTTAATGTCCTTTGAAAATGAAAATTTATTTACTGACTTAAAATGATTTTTAGGTAATTTAACCATTTAAACCAAACTTTCTGCTGAACTTTAGACTTTTTTCTTGCATGTTTAAAATCTGTCAAATACAGAATAGGGTGCTGTTTCAAAGCTGGTATTATTTCGCATTTAAACAAAGTGACTTCAAATTGAAACCATGAGTAACTGAACTGTGCTTAAAATTGTGTGGGTTTTTTTTTCCCTAGTTTGTTTTTAATTTTAGCACAGACTTCCATCTTTGTAACACAACACAGAAACCAGGGACTGAACACCTAATACATGAAATTTCTTACTTTCTCACTCTCCAAGTTGGAGTTCATGGGTGTTACAATGAGGAAAACTTGCAGTGATTCTCTGCAAGCTTTCCTGTTGGAGGGACTTAATTTTTAGTTCTATTAATCAGGTATTTTAAAAAGAATGAATTTTGATTTCTCTTAAGAGATGTAGAGAAATTTAGTTCCATTCTTAAATTTCCATAGCTCGAGGCAGTGTTAAGAGATTGTAGAAGCCTATAAATGGTGGTGAATGTCATTACAGGAAAAGCAAACTATGCCTAAAGCCTTATTTCCAGTCACCCATTCTTTGGAGCCCAATTCATGTTTGCTAGTGGGTTTAGCTGGAAATGCCGAAACTGTTATCTGCCCCAAAGGGCTGTGTGTCTGTCCCTGAGACTGTTCTGTTTGTGCTACACTGACTGGATGAGATGTGCCTCCCAATCCTCAACAGTTTATACCTGTGCATGTTAACATCTACTGCATTTTGGCAGTGGTTTGTGAAGTCAGTTTTTCATTTCTTAAAACTGGTTGGGGAAAATTTGGAACAAAATGGAAAGTAAAATATCCTGTGTCCCTAAAACAGAGTGAATAAGGACATGATTTGTAAACTGTTATTCTTTTTTGCAATCAGCATGGAGGAAATCTAGTTTAAAGTAGGACTCTATGGAATACCATTTTATTAATCCTCATTTAAGAATTGTGCTCTTGAAGAGAGCACTCCAAACCTCAATTCCTACCACTGCTTAATGTCTCTTGCAGATAAAATGTAGTCATGGTATTTTTGTCAAGATTTTTTTTAAGCTTATTTCCCACAGTCAAGGTAACAACAGGGGAAACGGCAGATGTTGTCAAGGAAAGTGGCATCAAAACAATTTTGAGAGTTTGGTTTTAATGAGGATCTCATTGATACTGACAAAAGTAAAACTGGAGCATTAGCATAGTTCCCTGAAGAGTTCAGAAAATCATTGAAACTAAATAGCGTGACAAAGTATAAGTGACAATTAGGCTTTGCATCAAAAGTGCTTGCTATTTGGTGGGTCAAATGACTGCCACGCTTCCTAATGCCGTGTAAAATGTAACAGTGGTATATCTGTAACGCAGAGACCTTCGGCCAATTCACTGCTGACGTCTGAATCATTTTTTCTTCCTGCTTCTCAGGCTGAATTTAGAATGTGGGACCCATGATATACAAAAGTCTTTATTTTAGAGATAATTGCCCTCTTGATGCTCATCAATAGTTTAGTGTCCAGTGGTGAACGCCTCAAGTGAACAGGCCTTTTTTTTTTTTTGGCAAGTCTCATAAAAAAAGAAAAAAAAAAAAAGAAACAACTAGAGAAACCTCCTTGTGTCTTGGAATTTTATCTTTGATTATTTGTTTTAAAACTCATTGAGATTGTGTTAGTTTGTAATTAATGGGTCTTCCTGACTTGTATCTGTAAATATGATCACATTTCAGAAAATACGCAGCTGAAAAGCCATGTGTGATCTGGCATTTCATGTGTTATATTTTTAGTAAGTTTTGGGGTTTTTACTACTACTTTAGAAAAAAAACCACTATGCATAGGTCTCTTGTCTGTTTTTGTCTGATGTCCTTATATAATAACAAAAGAAGCAGCAGTAGAGTTGTGTGAAAGAGATTGGCATCCTGGATCCATACAAAATTAAAACCAAATGAGACTTTTCTGCACCACCATTTTTTCAGATATGAAATTTTTCACCAGGACAACTTCCTCATAGGTCTAATGTAGTTAAATATTTGTGCTGCCACTGGTGTAGATGGATAGTTTGCAAGCAGCTATAGCTGAATACAGTGCCTGCACCTAACTTTCACCATCACAAATGCTGACTTGTCTTGAGGCACCTTTTGCCAAGGTCACTTTAGTGTGATCCTTCCATAAGTTTTTGAGAGTGCAGAGCATTAATGAGCTTGGAGGTTGAGGGGTGGCCTCACTCTGCCTTGCTCCTCATAGCTGTTCTTTTAATTAGACATCACTGCTACCCATTCACTGAGGAAAAATGATAATCATAGGCCACAGCTCTTTCTGTGTGTTTACATCACCTAATTTGTGGCCTGAAAAAAACCAAAACAAACACAGGTGCAGAGATGGAGGGCCGTTTATGGAAGAAGGCCAGGTGAGACCTGAGTCCCCATCCTCCCTAGTAATGCATGTAGGCAGCTCAGCAGGTTCACAATGGCCCTCCAGAAGGGACCATCCCCTGGGAAATGTCCACCCCAATACCCCTCTGCAGCAGCCAGCTGCTTCCTGTCCTTCTCCCCCATGTGCCGTGCAGTCCTGGTGTTGGAAATGCAAGTGTGGAATGCTCCACGGACCACTGTGACTCAGCCTGTGGTGAGTAGAGGCCAGAAATGCTGCTTTGAGTGGCTATGACTTCATTTGTGTGTCAGGGTTGGGCTTGAACTCCTGACATAGAAGGCCCCTGGGAACCTACAAGAGCAGTGATAGTTTGTTCTGTGCTTGCAGCTGGAGGAAGGGAAGTCCCAGGGCTGCCCAGTTTACTGCCTTTTCTTGCTATATGGTGCTTTTCTAATGATGGAAGCATGAAAAAATTCACCTTTTGATAAAAAACACTGACTTTGAAGAAGAAGGTGAAAATGTAAGCCCTAAACCTCTGCAAGACAAGCAGGGGAAAATCACAAGTGTTTTTTTGGGATTTTTTTTGTCGTTGTTGTTTTTTTTTTAGTCTCAAGAGTATTTTGGAGCCCTTCTCAAAATAGCTGGCTAATGACTTTGAACGGTAAGCCTGGGCTCTTCTGAAAATACTTCTCTGAAGTCAGACTTCAACTGACATGGTGATTAGTGTCAGATGGTGCAGAGCTATTGATAAGCACAGAAAATTATCTAGATGTCTTTCATCCTGTGTCTTTGCTTCTTTTGTATGTGCACACACAAAATTGGGTTCTTGGTGAAGTGGGGTACTATTGGGGCTTTGCTGAAATTTAACATTCTTTGTTGCTTTTTGGCTCTGATTTTGAACAGCTTGCCTGTACTGTAACAGTCTGAGGGGTGTTTGCTGACTCATCTTTAAAGCACAAACTCGGGTAGTATTTTGGTTTCAGGATGAATGTTTTAATCTACCTATCCTTGCTCCATAGGCAGTCAAAGCTGAAATAAGTGTTGGCCTAAATAATTTATTTTATAAAGGTTTTTTCACTGATAATCTAATGGAATTGTTGTTTGCATAGAGGTGGAAACCTCTGTTGTGCTTGATGCTGTGCTCTTTCTGAAGTGAAATGGTGTGTATGCTTCTCCTAAAGAACAAAACATAGCTAGGTGGCTCATGCAGGACTATCCTCCCTGCCAAAATACAAGGGTTTTGTACAAATATGCCACCCTTTTTCCTTCCATCAGTAGCCAAAGTCAACTGTGCCAAAGAAAGGTCCTTTTTTTTTTTTTCGATGCAACCACACACCCACACCATGGAAGTTGCAGTCATATTTTCCAGTAACCACAGAGCTGTGAGTGATGGCACGTGTGTTTTAAATAAAACTGGGAGGATAACTGATGTAATGCTCTCTGGGTTATGTTTTTCTTTTTTTTTTTCTTTCCATATTGCTCCCCCTCTTTCTCTTCTCCCCATCTGTTGGCTGCTCTATGGGTTATTTTTGTTTTAAGATTTATTTTTTTCCTTGCTGCAAACCACAGTGAGAGAACTGTTGAAGAGGCAACTATGACACCTTGAGCTCAAGTATGGACGGATTTCTTTAAAGCCTTTAGAATTACAGGGCAGTGCAATGTACCAGTTTGTGTAATCTTATGAAATTTTTTTTTCCCTTTCTTCTCCAGAAGTGAATTAATTGTGATACTGTGATAGAGCATGTGAGAAATAAATGTCTTTTTTTCTAGTGGCATACTGAATTCCAACTGTCTGCTTCTTCAGTGAGATCACAAGATAGTTTTGGAAAAAACATGTATTTCAGTTTTAGTTTAATAAACTGCAGAGAGAATGTTCTAGAATGACAAGTGAAACCTGTTGTTCCTCTGGTAGTCTTCTTACTGCTGCTTTCAATGGTTAAATCAGTTTAACTCCTGCCTATAATGGTCTGTTTAGGAATATTTAGATTGTGTTTCAAATTTTCACAGAGAATCCCTCGGAAGGGCTCAAAAGTAGGGTTTTATCGTGTGTGTGTTTAAGAGAATAATTCTAAGTAAATTTCTATATTTAATGTTGAATTCAGCTTTGAAAAAAATCAGTCCAGCCACACAGCTTTGTGTGTGGGTACATGCCTGTCCTGGTTTCAAAGACAGGTATCTGCTAAAGAAGGCAGAAGCCTCCCTTAGAATAGGAAATGTAACCCCCTTCCCTCTGAATTAGTATAATTTTGAAATTTGGGGGGCTTTCAGGCAATGATCTAAGAAAAGGAATAGCAGTTCTTTACCAATATATATACATATATATATATATATATATATACACATATATATATATATNTTAGCAGTGCCCCTTTGATGCAGTCACGGTCACAGCCAGCCAGGGAGCAAGCAGGGAAGGCAGGGATGAACAAAGTCCCGGAGTGGCAGAAGCTCAGCAGCTGAATTGGAAACCGCAGGATGTCCCGGCAGGCAGGGGGTGAGACGGCTCGGTGCGGCAGGGCTGGCTCCTGGACCACGGCCGGGAGAGGCTGGCTCCCTGAGAGGGGGAAGGGGGCTCGGGGATCCCGAGTTTTCTTCCCTCGAGACACTGGAGCGGATGGTGGAGGGTCGATAGAAGCACGCAGCTGAAGACAGAAGCCTGCAGTAGTAGTAGATTCTCCCTGGAGCTCCAGCAGCCTCTCTCTCCTCTGGATGTTCAGAAGCGAAGTAGTTTGAAGCTGTGCTTAGTCCCTTTTTAACTAGTCCTATTCTCCTAGTATCTCCTAGAATCTCAGATAACAGGGAATCTCAGATAACAGACTAGCTAGCCACACCCATCTCAGAGCCAACTCTTTGTCTTTCTTAAGTACCCAGCCATTACCGTTCCTTAGCAAAAAATGTGGGAAAAAATTCCTAAGAGAAGGAAACAAAAGGGAGAAGGATCCCAAACCTCAACAATGCCTCGCTTGCAGACCTGCTCCTCAGCCCCGCTCAGGAGGCTTCAAGGAATGGGTCCCAGTCCCTTTTGCTAAGACTGAATAATTGCTATTCCTTAAATAGGAATTCTGAGATGTATTCTGCAGCTGTGTGGCAGGACACTGGGTCGGCTGGTCTCTTTGCATGCCCTTAGCAAGTGGGAGGTGTCTTCAGTGAAGCTAGGGGAACTGAAGGGTTAAACCCATGCCATTTGGGTGTCAAGGTTAAGCCTGAGCCCTGAAGGTGAGGACAGCTCAGTCTGCCTTGTACTTGCTGTACGCAAAGAGCACAGGCAGACTCTGCCTGAAGAGATGATCTGACTGTGTAATTCATTAGCTAGAAGCACCTGGTTTGTGTCTGTGCCCCTGGTCACTCCTGACAGTGGCACTTAGAGTCGTAGTCCCATTTTCAAAATAACCTGAGGACAGGGAGCCATCTCTGTTGGAGCTGATCTATCTGGGGGCTAGCATGGCTCTTCCCTTCCCCTATCACTCCTTCCTACCCTGCTCTTGCCCGAGGACCATGTGTGGAGCTGATGCAACCAGCAGAAAGCCAGCTGCTTTATTTATTTATTTATTTTTAAATTTTTGATAATTAATTTTCTGATTGCAAGGGTGCTTGGCACAGCTCTATATATGGTCAGGAGTGTGCCAGGGAGTAGGAGCACCATGGTGGGGGGTGTAGGTCAATTTGAGATGTGGTTGCACAGCGGTTTAATCCAGTCTAAATTGTGTCAGACAGGCAATGTAAATAAACCATTACTGTAGGGGAGGCAGAGAGAGATTCATCTTGCTTAAGCTGCTCTAAGCAAGAGACAGCTGAGGGAATACAGAGAGGGAACTTTCATTTGCAGGTCTCTGCTGCAACGTGAAAAATACTGCTAGGAGCTGTCAGAACCAAAGGTCCTGTGCTGTGAGAAGGAACAGATCTCTCTCGGATGGTGCTGAAATGTGATTTTTTTGACAGCAGATAGAGCAAGTCAAGGCACGAAAAGAAAACGCTGAATAAGCCAGGTTAGCAAAGTTTTGATGTAACTGTGGTGCCAGTGTTTTGTTCTCCCTCTCCAAAAGATTGTCCCTAAAAAGAACTGAAATACTAGGTACAGGTTCTTAATTTCGTGGACTAAGAACAACATTTATAGCAATGCAAATTAAGACGATGTTTAATGTTAAACCATTGGGATACCAGCTTTGTTTAAGACTTTTTCTATTTTTTTTTAAATTTTTTTTTCTTCTCAGTTTTTCCACAGCAGGGAAAGATCCAGAATTATGTGGTCTGGAGAGGGGGAAAAAAAAAAAAAAAGGAAAAAAAGGCAAAAAAAAGAGCTTTGTTTGGAAAAGAAGAAAGAGTCAATCGTCTTGGGCTTTGATCTGTTACTAATTTTTTTAACTTGCCATTTATTTTCTTTGCCCTTATGCTGGGAAAGTCAGCTATTGGGATTAGATCTTTTTGGGTGTCTTTGTTGTGTTAATATTGAAATACTACACCTTCAAAAGAAAAGCAGACCTATTTTCTCTGACCACTGATAAGCACACTCTGTACTTCCCATGTAGGTTTTAGATGCTTCCATAAGGAAACCAGAGTTATCTGAAAATACATATATTTGCTCGTCAGAGAAGTAGGAGGAACTAATTTCAAAAGAACATCTTTGCTGCTTTCAGGGAGTGGAAGCGAGTGCTGTTCAGCCCAAAGGAGATGCCAGGAAAGCAAGTGTTTTTGCAGCCTTTTTTAATAATCCTTAGCGCTTTCTTTGTCAAAACCAACACCATCTACTACATGCAGAGCAAGAGCTCAGGAGGCGATGCTGTGTGGGGAATGCGGCATGAGCTTGGCAGGAACTCGTGCACAGGAACAACTTGGGGCTGGCAGTTATAGACCACATTTTGATAAGAGCAGAAGAGCATGGCTGTAAAATATAAAACTGAGACCAAAGCACTGCCATATCAGTACAGCTCAAACCCCAACAGTTTATGACTGTTAGCAGTACCTTGCCCTGCTCAGTGTGTGTTTCAGATGTTAGTCAGACCTGCCAGTAGGCTTGCAGGTCAGTGTAATATTTCTGCAGCGTAAATGCTATTTATAAGAAGTTATGACTGTAATTTATTTACTAGAGGGTGGAGGAGGGGAGCACACAAGGAGGCAGTCACTTCATCCTGCTAAAGTCAATGACCAAACTAGAATAAAGTCCAGGTGCCCCTGAATCTAGTTCTTCCACTAGGTTTTCCACTAAACTGTATTTAGCATGACTGTGATGTTATATTTTTATAACTGCAGCTCCTCAAGTGGCAGAAGTGGAAGCCATGTGACTGTTTCTCTCAGCAGAAGAGAAGCCTTCCTACTCCTCTGTCCTGCTTCCAAGAGGAAAGCAGCAAGTTCGACGCTACCGTTAACTGGGCTTGCAACTTCATAAGTAAATAAAAAATAGTCACACATCCTTTTTATGAACCAGAAAGGCTCACTTTTTCTCTTGTAGCACTGAATGAGAAATGTTGAGAATAGTAAAAACTGGGGTCAATAATTATTTTGCCTCTGTTTCTGTTTTGATACAGCTGAAATCAGTTGGGAGCCTTGTGTTTTTGAGGTGTTTTTTCTACTTTTTCTTCCTTAAGAGAGCATATGCATTTCAACAGCCTCAAGACCTGCAGGGTGCATAGATTATGCTCTGGCTTATCTTCCCCAGGGCAAACTGCAGCAAACTACTCAGTGAGACAGTGCAAAGTTAGAGCAGTAACACACCCGTGCAAACACTGGGGTCACAATCCGGTATTCAAAATACATATAAGCTTTGGATGTGCTGGTGGCTTTATGAGCCTCCCTTTTAAATCAGCCAAAATACACTAGAAAAGAAAATAAATAGATGCAAGCAGAATAATTTTGATCTGGGAATGAAAGTGATTTGCAGCATTAAAAATCATAAGTTTTTGTCCCTAAGCACAACCTACTTAGTGTTAGACAGATTGGTTTAGTGACCACAATAAGCAATAACATATTTCCTGTAGAAAAGCACATTGCATGCAATAAGTATTTTTTGCTATACTAAAAGATGTTAGTTAACAAATGCTTTCTGTCAATCTATGGATAATACTTGTGCTGACAGGCAGAGAGAAGACTTAACCATCATTTTGACAAGATGGATCCCAAGCTCTATTTCTTGCAAAGTATTATTTATGGGCTTGGTAGTCTTTGTTTAGCTAAGCACATGTAGAGAGAAAAAGAAAACTTTTCTTTTTTCCTCCTAATCTTGTCAATAACAACTCATTGTCCTGTTGTTTATTATACCTGGCTTTGTGTGATGGCCTCTAGCCCTGGCTTATGTTAACGGGAAAAAGTAAAAAGTGTGTGTGCATGTATATGAATGAGAAGTCTTGCTGCAGACTGAATCCAAATAAAGAAAAAGACTTTTGAGGTCAGTTTCTGGACAAGCTGTCATATATAAACACTGTCCTCATGGTCTGATTCTGGTCTCATCTGGAGACAAACTCCAGCAAAGCCAGTAGTGGCTGCTGTGAACTGCCATGAGGCCAGGCTGAAATACCATGATATTAGCTGTAAAAAATATTGTAATGCATCTGCAGCTTTCAGAAAGTGTCCTTCTCATATTTTAGTAGTGGCATTATTGTATTTGGGGTGGTTTAAGATGCAAGGACTAATCTATTCAAAAAAGAAATTCCATTTCACCATTTGCAATTTAATGGAGTACAAAGAGGCAGGGAAAGCACTCTACATAAATACAGATGTCTCCACTTCTGAGGCTTTTCTGTGTTCCTGCTACTTAAATGGGGATCAAGAATGATATTGTTCTGTGCGCTTGCTCTTTATTTACAATACCCTCTTTGAAACTAGATGTCAAAATGGGTTTCCTGGATTGGTTATTGAATTTTGCAGGCTGACACTCCACTGTGAGCACTGGGAACCTTCAGCTTTTTCCTTAGAAATAACCCAGGTTTTGAGATGTGAAAAGCAGCTGTATTTTGCCACCACATGGAAAGGACTTGTTTTTCTGCTTCTCTAAATTTCAAGTATAATGCTTGGATTGGGGCAAAAAAACCTCAGTAAAACTCTTCTCTGCCTGTACTGGTAGAATTTTATCTGTCCTTTGTGTGGCCATAAATGACCAAAACAGGGAGATGAACAAATTAGGCGCAACGGTTTTATGGATTCCTGAGCTCGTGGCAATGAAATATTGTACAGTTAATGTAAATTGTCAAAGATGACAGTTAACCTCCTAAACATATACACAGAGACCCTCTTGTTCTCCCTCAAGCTGTACCACATAAGTCAGCCTCGGCCAGGCACGGCACAACGTCACATACCTCATGCTGTCTTTCCCAGGCCATCCTTGCTAACCTCTACTTTCCCTTAGAGGGTATTTAAACAGAGCAACTCTTTTGCCACACTCTTCTAGTTAGGGTAAGGAGAGTGCCCCCCCCCCCCGAGCATTTTCCAAGGTAAGTGGAGCAAATAGGTTCAATTTCAGTGTTAGCAAATTTGATGCTGTTCTTGATCTGTTGTACATAGGGGTACAGGCATTTCCACATGTGCAGTGTCATACACAGCTTCCTATGCTTACTGTATATGAGAGAAGATGGCTTAGTGATAGACTCCTAGCCTATGCTCCAAATCTTGTGGTTATCTATTTTTTTGTTTCATTTTAGTCAGACCCCTGAAGTAATTAGCACACCCTGTGGGGTTTTTTTGTGTGGTTTCTATCTGAATACCCATGAAGGAGTTAATTAACTTGTTTGCAGTATCTCATTAATTCATTTTTGGCTGTGAACTTAATTGCTCCTTTATTACTGATGAGTAAAATAGCTTTAGGCTCCCAATTAAAATGGACTTTGATGGATGTATAAGAGCTGGGCTTTCAGCTTGTTGAATAGGCAGTGGAATTGCCATTCTGCATCCCACTGCAGACCAGGCTCCTTCATGGCAGTGCTTCTCAGGGACAAGTTTCTCCCAGTAGCGAACTTGGTCTCAGAGTTGGAGCCATTAACTTCCCCAAATGGGAGGGAAATCAAGTGGGAGTTTGTGCCTGTTAACTTCCGAGGGCAGATGAAACTCAAAAAATAGGTGGACCCACTGAAAAAAAAGACTACACCACTGAGGGGGCAGATGAGCATAAACTGTAGTTCCTTCCCTTATGAAAAGGCAACTCTTCTGAAGTCAGGTGCCCAGTGGTGAAGGTCTGAATTTCTCCCTATGGGCATTCTGACTTTTACTGGTGGGCAAAAGCTGTTTTCAGATGTTTGAGGGCATATCAAATGTTGGTTCCTGAAATAGTTTTTCTTCCTCTTGGTACATATTTGATGAGCTGGGGTGCATGAACATCACTTCGCTTTTCTGAGCTTAGATTTCTTCTAGACAGTAGTACTGTCTTTTTAATATATTTTGAGGCTACTGTATGTCAAGCATTATAGGAGAACCAGGAATATTGGTGTTATAAAGAGCAATAGCCATATTAATTTTAAGTAAGGAAAGGAAAAAAACTGTCAATGTGTCTCTCACTTCTCCCACCCACCCCCTCTCTGTGATTCAATGTGAAGAACACACAATTTATATTCCCAGTGGTGACTGGCTTGGACCCAATCAATGACCTTTGCAAAAAATCCATTGCCTGCATGGAAAATTTAGTAAAACAATGTAAGCGTGCTTACTGCAGGCATGTATATTTCTTAACACAATAGGGTCCTGAAACCAACTGAAGTCTCTGGATTCTTCTGCAAGAAATGTTCCCACAGGGGAGCTATTATGATATTCCATCTGCTGGCTCTCATTCCACCTCCAAATTTTCCTTAGGAGACCTCACTTGGGCACTGATCCACAGAGAGCAAAATTATGATGTCTTGTTTCCTTATGTGAAGAGTCAGTACAGCCGAAAGGGTGGAGGCTGTTGCCACTTTGAACAGACAAGAACCAAAATTGTCAAGAAAGTAATCTACTTTCGGATGATTACAGGTAGCAAGTGGAAAAGCAAAGTCAAGCTCTTCTTACTTTCATACCTTTAATTGAAAATCTGCTCTAAAGCTGTTCAAAATACTTTGAATGCAATTCATTTTCATGAGAAGGAAACACTGTCAGTCAGTTTCTTTTCTACCAAAAGATCTAGAACTTCATAAGCTGAATTAATACTGTAATAATAAGCTGATTAATACTGTAACAGCTTATTTGCTTCACTCATAAAAATCTGAACTCTTTCTGACTTTTCCTTAATGATGGCTTTTGGGAAGAATTTCTGTTTCCTGGAATAGTGAAGGGGGGAAATCCTGTTTGCTTTAGAAATAGCTTCTTTTTATGCTTTTCTCAAATCAGAGGGCCACAAGATGACCAGAGTCGCTGACACATGAATTATGAAACAGAATGATGATGGAACACAAATTTAAAGCAAATTAAAAAAGAAAAAAAAAGAAAATAGAAATGCTGACAAGCTTGGGGCAGTACAGTCTGCTAACAATTTACTAATTTACTCTGGAATTCTCTATGAAAATTTCAATTATTGTGCAACATATGAGATCTAGCTATGACTATGCTTTTTCCAAAGGCCAAAAAGAAATAAAAAGAAAAAAGGAGCTTCCTTAGATGATACTATGGTATTTCGTTCCCTGTTTTAGCTAATTGCTTGAACACATGCTTAGTATATATGTTTAAGAGTCTGCTGACCTAAGCTTTGCTTTGGTTATCAACTTTAACCCTGGAGTTACTGAAGGTCATTATTGATGTCCAGCAGGAAAATTGTTTTTCCTTCTCAGGAGTAACTTGTCTTGCCGCTCCAGATAGTGTCCTCTTTGACAGAAAAGGGGAGCATGTGCCTTGGAAGGAAGTCAGAATATGGTAATCATCTGTGGTGAGGGACACACATAGTAAAATTAAGCTTTTAATTTTATAAATGCACTGAAGCAACAGGAGCTGAGGAGGAGAAGGGAAAGGAGTTAAGACAGCTCTTATGGGTGCAGGCAGGCAAAAGGACACAGCAGAGGCCATCTGGGCTCTGAGTAAGCCTGATCCTGCCTGTGGCTTCTCGCTTTCTCTGGGTCCTCAGGAGGATGAAGCTGCCCTGAATTTGCACGTTGTTATGCTGGGTGTTGCTGAAAGGAACTACTGCTCATAGGAACCTCAGTTTCTGGCAAGAGCTGCATTGCCCTGATTCTGGCAGCTCTCTCAGGCCTGTCATCATTACTCCAGTGCCTATGCAAAGATTCTTAGTGGAATGGATGATGGTTCTATTTGTGGTGCCTTAGCTCCTGTTTCTTTGTAGACACTGGCTCACATGAAGGAATCACATAAAAAATATCTTTCCGTGAGGAGGGTTTCTTCTGACTTGGTCTGCAGTGGAATTAGACAGTGGTACCCAGACCTGTGAGTGCCTGGCTGGTCTGTGTCTGTGGTGCTGGACAAATGTAACCACTTTTCAGGAGTCTGAAAAGTCTATATTCAGGAGAATATAGATGGCTGTGAAGCTGCCAGCCAAAATCTAACCCGGCTGTCCTTGCCAGCCCGGATTCCACTCTTTATCAAATAAGGTTTGTGAATATTGGAGCAACAAAGCTGATTTAAATTGGGAGGGGTGGAGAGAGTAAAAAAGTTGTCACACTTTTTGTTTATACTAGTATTTGAGGCCTTTGTGGGTTGTGGTTGTTGATGACTTAGTCAAGTATCTTATGATCTGATTATTTTTGTGGGGGATTCCCTAAATTTTTTTTCTCTTCTGCTGTGTGAGTCCCACTGTGTTCAGGGAAAGTGGCTTTACTCGTAGTTCCTGTCCACCTTCTAGTGGAAACATCAGTCCCACCTTGGTATTCCTAGCCACGTGCCTCTCCAGCTGTATCTGATATGTCCTTGTTGCCTTCTTTTTGTGCTCTTGTGGTATTTTTTTCCTGCTTATCTCTTACACACATGCAGCTCCAAGCAATTGCTCTCAAACCCTCCAGAAACACCCTGAGACACTCAGCACAGCTCTGCTCCTACTTCAGCCCTGCATATGGCCTGTGTTTTGGGTGGTGACTTCTCTAGTTTTGGTTATCTGTCTCATAAAGTATCTTCAGTGCTCTTTGTACACTGCCCCTGAACAGGAGACGGTTGTTGTAACTGTCAGATTAACAGCACTGCCAGCAACCACTTCATCAAAGGGGCTCTGGGGAAGTCCAAGAGAAGGACAGGGCCAGAGGATGGTGAAATTAAGGAATATAATCCATGGTGTGTAGGACATTAGCTATCATCACTGTAATCTTGTTTTAAAGTTTTTATGCAGCTTTTTACACTTGAGTGTCACCATTGCTTAAATTTGCACATGGGCATAGATAGTGTCGGTGTAACCTGCCTTCATACTTACCTCAGGCATCTACAGTTCCCTCCAATTCATGTGGCTTCAGTACAAGGTCTGAGGACAGCAAAAATGTCAAGTGAAATTTTTAGTTTACAAGGGAAGAAAGGGGAAAGCATGCAATGTTGTAATGGTTAGGAAAGTTATTGGTTGTATTGTGAGAGAATTCTCACTTCTATGGTAATATCATTTAATTGCTTTTGAAAAATGGTGTTCCTTGCTAATCTGGACAGATCTGGAGACAATGGGATATATTCTTGTTTGGCATAAATCGGTGTAGCTTTATGTGGGAGCTACACACTTAGTGGCAGATAAAAATCTGTCCTTTTGTGTCTTTTAGGGGAAAATTTCAACAACTGTACTTTAAAAAGTCGTGTTTTCTATATTGTGTCAGCCCCAGTCTTAATACTACCCTTAAACCAGTATAAAAGTTTCCTAATTGCTACTCTGATAGGAGACATTTGACTTATATATGACACTAGAGAATGCAGTCCTCAGCATGCTGTGGTGGAGTTGTTCAGTATGGTGTGTTTCTGCAACAGCATGATGTGTTGTTGCCCAAACAGCTTCAGAAAGTGTGAGGATTCCCCTCTGTCTTACTGTTATGACTTCTATGTTAGTTCTGCAGAGTCAAAAATCTGGTAATAGATGCATGTAGTGTTAGCATCAGATCTGGGAGGTGTTAGAACCATCACACTTCATGGACCTGTGAACTTCTTGGTATCTGTTTTGCACTTTGCTGCTATCATAAAGAGGAGGAGAGTGGTTGTTTGCAAAGCTGAGCTCTCTGTGTCCCGGCCAAACCCTTTATGGAAGAGCCAATTTCCTCCCCAGATGTTTGATTACGGTGGCGTTGCTGATATTCCAAAGACAGCTTGGCAAATGGCCGCTTTACCTGTCAGAAAGGACCAGTCTTTGGAAATTTAGTTCTGAGTTCACTTATTCCTGGGAAACTGAGAGGCAGATTTTAATTGGCAAAAGGATTCAGACCTTTAATCTTGGTCAGTTATCCCTCATTTTCCCTTCTGAAATCCAGAAAGGTTATTTAGAATGCAAAGGGCTGCAGTGAAATGGGGAATAAGCTATAGTCGAGAAATATTTTCTAATCAGATAACAACAGTCCAGAAAGTCCTTCTGTGCTCTGTAGTATTGGGCTCAGTTAAACAAGGGTTTGGTTTTTTTTTCCTTATAATGAATATGCTTTTTCTTGTTTTACATATTTAATTAAATCACGATGGAGAATATTAAATACATGATATTTCAGAAATTTATCCGTTCTGCTGACAGTCCTGGAGCCTCTTTTGTCTTTCAATAAGTTTGCCTCTGACTAAATGTTTCTGATCACTTGGAACTGAAGATTAATTGCTGTATTCAACTCTACCCAACCATGCAAATGTTTCTGGGAAGCTGACTGTAAACTGGGCCATAAGCAGAGTCCCATAGATTATGTCCCAGGGCCAGCTGCTAGGATATTAGAATATGTTATGTTTTGTTGTGAGAGAATGCAATCTCTTTCGTGGATTTACAAAAAATACCTGGGTAAAAATTGCTGGTGAGAAAGCTCTAGGGAGACTGGGTCAGAGCCAGGAGAAACTCTGGATGGGAGATAAAGTTGTAATTTTGGAAAATTCTGCTTGCCTGATGCCTAAGCTCTTTGGATCCCCAGGCACGTGGAGCTCTCTTGTGTCATGTGTGTTTCTGCCTAGATGTTCCTTGGTCTCAGTGTGGTGACAGCTGGGTGCCTGGCACACGTGTGCTGCCCTGGCCACGCTGGTGGATGGCCCTGCCTGCAATGTGCCACAACTCTGGTGGCTGCTACTTTTGGAACACACTGGAGGTAGAAGGGGCAATGCCCTCTTTAGGACACTGCTTAGTGCTTACAGCATTTGTCCCAATTTCTCATTTAATCTGATTTTGAAGGGGAAAAATATTGGGTCCCACTTCTGACCCAGGAAGGATGCTCCTGCAGGATTGCTTGGAAAGGGGACAGCAACTCTTCTCCCTGCATACCTTAGCCATGAGGGCTGACAGTGTGTCTCAGTCTTGCTCTCTTTCCCTGGCCTAGTGAATGTTGTCTTGTGCAAGGCACAATGGTTTAACTGGGAAGGAAAGACATAGAAATCTCTTCACTCCTTTCTAGCCAGCTCCAGGCTGGGCACACAGGGTAGGAGACAGGACTGAAATCTCTGACCTTGCATTTCCTGTTTCTATGTGGTCTTCAACCCCTTCTTTATTTTATCTATCAGAGACGCTAGAGTTGGCTATGCATTAGCAGAAAAGATGAAGTCCAGGGTAACTTTTGGAGCAAAGGCTATAGCCTGGTATCCTCAGGGTCTGCTTTATTGACACCAAGTCCAATGGCACATGGAAAATGCCCACCTGCCCTCTGCCCTTGCTTGTTATGTGGTGTGCCAGCATCAGCCAGAGCTGCTGGCATGTGGCAGCTACAACCTGGGGTGCCAGATGCTGTTTTTTCAGTGGTCCCAGAGGCATGGGGCTTGACAGTGGTCCTGAAGTCCACTTTGAGACCAAAACCCAGTTTTTTAATATTAAGAAAAAAAAAATTAATCATCCTTTTTCCTCACTGATTGGTGTATTGCTGGCAGCTTTTTAATTTCACCCAGGTCGGAGGCTGATGTTTCACCCCATGGAAAGCAAGAGAACCTTTGCCTTGAGAAGGTGCTAGTGGTGATGTTTATGACTCAGGGCTTCTTGCAAGTGATTGCCCTGGATCTCCCATGTCAGGGCTTCCCTTGGCAAGCTTGCCTTGAGTTGTGTTACTTGCTGTTCCTGCACTGCTGCTTGGCCTTATGCAATGGGTACACCACACAGCCATAACCCCTTCCTCTGGCAAACAGTGGTAAAAATATTGTAAGGAAGGACCAACTGTGGTTTATTTTTTTTCCCTCTTTCCTCTGAAGACTTTCTTTAAATACTTGTAAATTGCACAGAAATGATAACATCACAGCGCATCTCTGCAGTCTAGCATGTCTCTGAAGTGATGGATTTAGCAAGCCTGATACAGATCCCTTGGCGTGCTTGAGGGAAAGAGTACACTAAGAAATGTCATGGGGGAGTGGAAGAAGTTGTTGTCCCAGCTGTTTCTTGCTGCTTTTCCAGTGAAGATTTCAGGCTGGTAAAGGTGGAGGTGGGATAGGATGAGTGCATACGTCTCAACTGTTCTGAGTGAGCAGCTGTGGCTCAGGCAGACTTTGTCAGCAGATTGTGCCAGAGGGTTTCTCAGTGGTGACACAACTGTGTCAGTCCAGTGGCTTTTCGCCACAGAAAGGGATGTCCCTCCTCTTCCCTCCCACCCTGCAGTTGTGGCCCTTCCTCCTTGTACTGGGATTAGCACCTGTTGGTTTGGTTGACAAGATGAGCAAAAAAAAAATATTAGTTTTTAGGGGCTGAGTTACATTGAGTTTGTTTGTGGTTTGTGTTTTGAGGGTTTTTCTTTGTTTGGGTGTTTTTTTCCCCCCCTCCAGGTTTAGTAAGCTGAGCTGGCTCTGGGAGGCTGGTAAGCTGGGCAGCCTGTGCAGAGGTGGTAAGGTTGGCAAGGAGGGAGGGTTGTCCCTTTAGTCAACAGTGGCTGTTAGACCAAGCTCAGCTGCAGTGGCAACCACAGCCTAATTAAACAGCAAGGGTTGTGACATGCTCAGCATTTTCCCCTTCTCTGAATACCACAGAGCTTAGACTGAGCAACACATTTGCAGAGCCAGGAAGAAATCTACCTCTGTGTACAAATTAAAACCTTCTAATTTTCTCTTATTTTTATATAACACCTTTTATAATTTCCTTGCTGTATATTTTTCCCTTTTTTTCCCGTATTTTCACAGCCACAGAGAGGAAGAAAAAAACTTTTTGAAAAAGAAAAAAAACCCTATCAGGCAAAAATTTTATGCTTTTTGACTATTGCAACTAAATTAATAGAGTATTTATGTTTAGTTAGGAAAACAAGACTTTCAAGCATTAAAAGAGCTGGTGAAGATTGTGAGTTCAGATGTCTATTTTTGCCAGTAAATAAATTAATGTAAATAATTTTAAGCCACTTCAGATCCCACAGGTCAGAAAAGTGGAAAGCCATTCCTTGAATTTTCAGATGTTTGTGGAAATAATTCCCTTTGTCCTACAATGAGAATTAGGGGATCTGCTCAGACATTCCTGGCATTTTCACTGAAGGAGATGAGGGGGCTGGACTTGCCTTTGTATATGCAAAGGGCAATAAAACACGCAGCCAAATGGTCAGAGAGGTCCCCATAAACACATCAAAGTTTAATGCTCAGTTTGCGTAGCAGGCCTCCTACGTCTGAAGAAGATGGGTTTAAGCTGGGCTGCCAGACTTGGAAGCGAGGCAGGCACGAATGCATGCTTGGTTTTCCAGTGCTGCTGAGGGCAGCAACAAACGAGGGAAGGAAGGGACCAAAAACCCGGTAACATTTTAAATGCTGGTTCATGAGCCTTTGGTATATGAACGTGTATCAGCACACATAGAAAAGGGAAGGTGTGCAGTGTTTGGTTTGTTAATTTTTTCTCTTTTTTTTTCCCTTTCTGCAACCGTGCCACTTCACAGAGAATACCAGGGCCTCAAACAAGCAACAGCCTCTGCCATTGATGCCTATAATAGGACCGTGCCGGTAATAAATTACAGCAATGAGCTAGTTAGCAGAGTGCAGGCCTTAAACACTTGCTTGGTTACCGTAGCTATAGCTCCAGATCATCAAAGTGCTTGAGGTCACCCGACGCCTGTGACAAGGGAGCATCCCTAACCCAGGCTCTGCCAGGGGAAGGGGCAGGGTTTCCATCTCTCTGCCTTACAGGGCTGTTAGTAAAAAGAGTCAGCAGCACTCAGCACAGTTCTGCTGCAAAGATAAGTAGTGACAGCAATTTTGCTTTTCTTTTTCTTCTTTTTTTTACTGTATTATTTGACCTTCTACTAAGGTGTGTACAGTGTAGTTGCATATAGGAAAACCTGCCTCAACTTATTCTGCAGGCAGAAAACAGCTTATCTTCAGTCTTCCATGAAAGGACTTAGATGAAAGAGAAGATGAGAGCTTGTTTCACTCAATACCAATCAAAGTAATATAATAGGTATTTGCTTCTCTCAGTTACAGGCCTGAAATGGGAGGCTCGAGGGGAAACATTTTTTTCTTTTTTTTTCTCTGACAATCTTATCATTTTAATGCTGCCTGCTATTTGTGCATGAAGGAAGGGAAAAGAGAGAGTGACAGCATGAAGCACTGTGACCCAGTGTTAAAGCAACAAAAGCTGCGGAAATTCAGCAGCAGGTCCACATTTGCAGGTTGCTGCATGCAGGCAGGAGGAGGAGAAGGAGGCGGCAGAGGAAGCAGTATCTCACAGCTGCAGCCAAAGGCTCCTTTGCTGGTGACATGTCATTGGTGCACTTGGTGATCAGGTCTGGTGGCCTCACTTCAGCCATGTCTGGTGCACCTCTGGTGTGGGGCAGATCCAGAAAAGCTGCATGAGGGGAAGGACCAGGAGCCAGGCAGGGACCCAGTGCCTGCGCGGCCGCGGCCTCAGCGTTCCTGCTGCTTGGCCCAGGTCAGACCATGGTTTCTCTCAGAGTGGTGCCAGAGGCTTTCCCAGCCCCCTTAGCATGTGGCCTTTCCAGCATGAAGTACAGTGAGGGAGTTGCTCTCCATGGGGCTGAGAAGAGCAGGAAAAAGTTTGCACAGCTCCTGCTGGGAGTATAGGAGAACAGGGAGTGCCTATGATATGGGGAGGTTTGGTGTCAGGGAATGGGACAAGCAATGTAGGGATATCCCTGGGAGAGTCCTGGAGCAACTGAGAGATGGAGGCACCTCCTGAGGTTATGTGCTGGGAAGACTGGAAAGGCAGCAGCTTGTACAGCTACATTTGGGGGCAACGTATCAAGTGCATTGCTTTTGAGTGGGTGAAACAAATCACTGAGCTTGGCTGTGCTTGAAGAGATATGTCTGACCATCTGTGTGCTTAATTGCTTTCCTTTTCTCTTGTAGGATCTAGTCCAAGCTCCAGTAAAGTCAGAAGAACCTTGTTGACTTAATGGATTGTGCCATTTAGGGCCGGGTTTTTTTTTTTCACTAATACTTTACAATTTGGGTGGTGGACAGGAGGGCAACTGGCCAGCATGGCTTCCTTTCCTTGCAATTCATTTTGGTCAGTAAAAATTTGTTCTTTTTAGAAATTATCTTTTTAAAACCAGAATGCTTGTGTTTGCAAAAGTATAGTTACTTTTTTAGAAAACTTTTAATGATTGAATGAAAAAAAACAATACAGATAAGTTTTTGTGATTTTGCATTTCTAATTTTTTTTCCTGTCTCCCTTCTAAGAACCTAAAAGGGAAGGAATGAAAGGAATAATTATAAATTTCTTTTTCAGTAAGAGGCTTTTGAAATTGAGTGTCTTGAAAGTCCCAAAGAAAAAAAAATATCAGTTAATACATTGTCACTAACTTCTTCCCTCTGACTTAAGTAGAGTTCATAGGAATTCTAGGTACTCACCCAGGAAGAGGAAGAATCATAGGATGGTTTGGGTTGGAAAGGTCACCTAGTCCAACCTCCCTGAAATGAACGGGAATGTCAATTAGATTGGGTTGCTCAGAGACCTGTCCAGCCTGATTGTGAATGTTTCCAGGGATGGGGCATCTGCCACCTCTCTGGACAACCTGTTTCACTGTTTCACCACCCTTACTGTAAAAGAATTCTAGTCTGAGTCTACCCTCCTCTAGTTTGAAAGCATTAACCCATGTCCTGTTGCAACAAGGCCTGCTAAAAAGTTCCTATCTTTTTTATACACCACCTTTATGTACTGGAAGGATGCAGTAAGGTCACCCAGAGCCTTCTCTTCTCCAGGTGGAACAACCCCAACTCTCTCAGCCTGTTCTCATAAGGAAAGCTGTTCCATACCTCTGATCATCTCGGTGGTCCTTCTCTGGACTCACTCCAACAGATCCATGTCCTTATTGTGCTGGGGTCCCCAGAGCTGAATGCAGTGTTCCAAGGGGGGCCTCACCAGAGCAGAGCAGAGGGGCAGAATCCCCTCCCTGGCCCTGCTGCCCACGCTGCTTTGGATGCACCTCAGAACAAGTTTGGCTTTCAGGGCTGGGAGTGCACATTGCTGGGTCATGTCCATCCTGTCACCCACCAGCACTCCCAAATCCTCCTCAGCAGGGCTCCACTTGATGTGTTCATTCCCCAGCATGGATTCATACAGAGGGGTTGCCCCAGTTCAGGTGCAGCACCTTGCACTTGGCCCTGTTAAATCCAATGACATTTCCATGGGCCTACTTCCTGAGCTTGTTCTCATCCCTCTGGATGGCATCCCATCCCTCAGTCGTGTCAACAGCACACAAGGGAATTCAGTTTGTTCAGTTCTCCAATTAATTTGAAATCTGTAGGGCAAAAATGTTCGCAGTTTGTTAGCATCCACCTCAAATTCAGCAGGTCATGGTTAATAGGGTAGCTCAGAACTGGAAGGTTACTAAAGTCACAGTTGCAGTATTTCAGAGAGTGGGGCTGATGTGTCAGTGAATGCATACAAAAATGCTAAAGAAGGCTACAGGTAGATATCAAGGTCTTATTCACTCCTAAAATCACTAGCCTGTCTTGTATATTCAAGCTTCCGGTTTTCCGTTTAAACCAATATTTATACAGAATGAAAATATTCACACTATAAAATTTTTAGTATATAAACCTCAGTATCCTCCTAATTATTCAGTCAGCTGTTTGGATGTGTGCACTGACAGGGACAGTATGAAGGAACAGTGGCTCAAGTGTTTTTAAGTGTGAACGGTGTTTTTATCTGTGTTAGCAACTGTTCAGTAGGCAGCAAGCCCTTAATAATATTTTTTTATCCTGATTTTGTTTTATTTTTTTCTCATTTCCTTATTTCTACAGCTTGCCCATCAGCTTCATGCCAGTCTTGGTCAGCCTCATCTGAGGCATCAAGGACAGTGAAAACTGTCCAGTTTCTTTGTGGGCTCCCCCCCCCCTCCCCCCCCCCACTGCATGGCTTTGTTTATAGGATTTTTAAAATTTATTTCTATAAAGACCTCTTCTTTGCACAGAATTCCTGACACCTTTAGTGGATGTACTGAAAAGCACCAAGCAGGTTTTTAACATGTTGCAAAAATGCAGCCACCTCTGAGGAAGAAGTTGCTATTTCTACAGCTTGCGACAAAGTGTAAGACAAAAATATTTGCCTGAACTCAGAGTATGGAGCCACTGGGAGGTGAATTTCTAGGATGTTAAGCTTCTGAAAATAGAAAGGATGTACGAGGGCTCTGTGTGTTATCTGAGAGATGGCATCTCCCTGATCCCCTTTCCCTTGTTCTAAAATCAGACATAGGTTTGGGAAAGAGTATGTAGTCTGGGTCAGAAAGCAATTTTTTCCCTTGGTGGTTCCCTCTAAAATACTAATGAGTTTGAAAATTATTGATCTTTTTGATGAGGTGTTTCGGAAGGGCTGAGCATAAAACTGCAGGCCCATGGCCAGCAAAGCACAATGAAATTTCAGTGTGTAGAAGGCTCTGCTGGTGCTGAGGTAATGAGGGACCTCACAGCTGTGTTACTCCAAGGTTTCTCATAGTAATTTTCCATGAAGCTATGGAAAAATATTTATCCTTCCTTCTATAAACATGTCTGTAAGAGATTTAAGGGAAGGCTTGCATGCAGACATACAGAGAAAAAGTCCCCTCACATATCCATAATTAACAAAATGTCTATGTTTTGATATTCTAGGAAGTTTCAAGAAAACCTGTGTTTTCTGTCACCCACTCCATTTTGGTGTGTAATTAGACACGACGTGTGTAGCACAGAGGTCTCAGGTTCTTGCCCCCTCTGTGGCAATCCATGTGCTCTGAGGACCATTTTCTGGGATCGTATAGATGAAAGAAACTGTACTTATTTCATGTTCTTCAGTAGGCCTGGAGTGTACGACATGAAAATAAATGCTTATGAGGATGACCCAGCTCTCTCTTTACTCCCTCCTTGCTCATGTATATCTAGATTTCATGTCCCTCCTCCTAGGCCCGCTTTTCACTTAGTTCCCACCTCCATGAACTCAGTGATATTACACAGCAGCAAGGCCCTTTGCAATAGTGAGACTGGTGCTTTTATCTGCAGTTAAATCTCCCCAGCATCTTGCCAACATGCACAGTAAGGTGAAAGGGAGAGCCGAGCACATGCATACCCTCATATAGAAAGTTGTGTTTATGTGGTTGTGGTTATGGTCGGACACTAACCAGCTTTGCATTCCTGGGCATACACAAGAGATGTGTCTGAATTTTCTGAGTCCGCCAGTTCACTCAATATTATTTCAACAAAAGGTCTTTGATTAGGTCACAGAATGCAAGATAAAAAAGGACTCCTTTGACTAGGCACTGTTTCTCTTATTGGTTCATAGATATAGGACCTAAAAGGATGGGCACAGATGACTTTTCTGTGGGAGGAAGAATCTGAACAATCTTTCTAAGTGGAGATGAGCTGGCCATTACTGGATCAAATATTTCTTCAAGCCCAATCAAATAGGCAATGATGTTGTTTTTCTGTGCAATGGGCAGCTTTCCCTAAAAGAAACCCAAAAAACCAAACAAACCAACTACACACATACACAAAAAAAAATCAGCCCCTCTCCCCCTCTAAAACACCAGCCAAATCTGTCCTGTAGAGTCAACCAGCCCTATAATATCAGTTTTGTGAAGAATCATCTGACTTTGAAATCTGTTGCTGGTCTGCAGTTGAAACTAAAACTACCATTTTTGACAGCTTCTCCCTCGTCATCACTTTGCCTAGTTTTTAAATTCCAAGTTCTTTTCTGTTCTATGTTTGAGACAGTGTCAAGGTGTTTCAGTGCCAAACACATCATATTTTGACTTAGAATAGGAATGATATTTCAATTAATAGATGAATTGGAGTAATGACAGGATTCCTACCAAACACACACAGGCATGAACTATTTCAGCTATTCTGTGCTCATGTTATAGGCAATAGTATAGGAATAAGAGAGAAGAAAGGTCATACAGGGGGATTTTAAATGAAATTTCTTGAGTTTCCTCAATTAAATTTTAAAAACTTATTCCAATGAGACTTTCCCTACCATTAATTGAATTTTAAAATGAAATTGTGGTTTTATCAAATCAGACTTTTGGAAGGCTATGACCATGTTTCATTACTCATCTGCTGGGATTTTTTCCTTTTGTGCTTTTGGAAAATGCTGGTTGCAGAGCTCGGTTTTGTGGGGGTTTTTTTGTGGGTTTTTTTTTGTGGTTTTTTTTGTTTCTTTGTTTTTGGGTTTTTTTGTGGGTTTTGTGGTTTTTTGTGTTTTTGGGGGTTTTTTGTTTGTTTGTTTTTGGGGTTTTGTGGGTTTTTTCCCCCCCTTGTTTTATTTTGGGTTTCTTTTTGACTGAAATATTAAATATAGTTATTGGAGGACGTCACTAAGGGTGCTTGTCCTGATACCATGTTTAATTCCTGCTTGAAACTTTTAGCACTAATATTATTAATGGGGATATCATGGGCTACAAGCACATCCTGCTGTGAATTCCTGTGTTATGCAGCCCAAAGGGAATTGTCTGTTTCTCTAAGAGAAGAATTATGCCTTCAATGGTACAAAGACATTGGCCTGGTAAGGAAGCTCAGGTGATGGAGTGCTATTTCACTGCAAGTTAAGCCATTCTACTGATTCTCTTTTTTCCCAGTTCAGAACTTGTTGCCATTTTTTGGTCTGAACATTATTTTTGTTTCAGCTTCCAGACACTTTTGTTTTTTGTCAAATTACAGATCTATCTATATGACCCCCGTGCCTCCTGATGTTCAACCTGAACCTCCCCTGGTGCAGCTTGAGACTGTCCTCTCATCCTGTCTCTGGTTGCCTGGGAGAAGAAGCTGACCCCGACAAACTCCTTTCAGGCAGCTGTAGTGGGCAATGAGGTCTCCCCTGAGCCTCTTCTCCAGGCTAAACATCCTTGGCTCCCTCAGCTGCTTCTCACAGGAATTACCTTATATACCGTATATTGATCAGTCTTTGTTGCTGCTTATCATGCTTTTGTCACTTTCTAGTGTTACCTGCAGGTTTTTTTTACACATATTTATTTCTTTGGGTTATTAATATGTGTATTGGAGTGTATTGACCACAATGTGGCCAGCTGCAGGATTTCACCAAGAGCACATGTTGTGGCTGAAGGCGACTGTGCTGCTGGTCTGCACTATCCGGTGTGAGCCTTTGGTGGGTTGTGAAGAAGTTCTGGTGTTAGTGGGACTCTGTAAAGCACCTTGTGAAATCATGGCCTTCTGTAAGACAGATATCACACTACCACTTGCGTATTTTACATATGATGCCCAAAATCTTGCGGTGTAATTACTATAGGGGCAAGACCTATATTTTGCCTGCCATAGAAATTCCCTTTTCTGCCTGAGGATGTTTGAAGACAGTGGTCCCTAGGATCATCATTCTCCCCTACATATTCCCTATGCCTGATGCTTCTGGCCTAACAGAACTTGGCAGAGCTGACTACTGTTGATTCCAAGTTATGACATGTAACTAAGCTGGGGATCTTATTGCCACAAGAAATCAGCAAACCTCATAGCTTTAACAGGATCCTGGAAAGAAAGAGCCACTCATTTGTATGCAAGCAATAAGAACATCCATAATTATGTGAAGAAGGTACTGGCCTGTCATACACAAGACCTGCTTCTTTTTCTAGATTACCATCGCTCCTCTTTTATCCCTTCCTGCTTTGCTTTTCCCTTCTCCTCCTTCCTCTGGCATAACCTAGTGCTTCAGTCTGCATATGTTTTAATTTGTTCAACAGCTATATGATATCAAACAAAATTCCATCTGGTTCTCATTGTAATATAGAGAACTAGTAAATTCCTGTGACCTATATATAAAATTAATTCAGAAGGAGGAGTTTTTAGGAAAGTAATCAAACTGCATGTTTGGTTAGCAGCAGAAGGTGAATGATTTAAGTAGGACTGTTGTAGTCATTCATCTCTTCTTATGGGATTTACACCCATGTAACTGGGAAATGTGTGGAGCCCTGTGCCATGCTGTCTGCTACTTCTAGTAGCCCTTCACTGTTATATCTGCTAAACTTTATTTAAATATTGACCCTGTCAAGTTGGGAAGAAACAGAAAAGAGAACTTCAAGAATGAGGCAAAATATGATGTAATAATACTAAAACAAACATGGTACAGGAAAGGCAGGAAAATCAAGTTCAGTGAAAGCTGTAGAACGAGCTGAGAATCTTTGGGTGGAAGGTTTTTTCCAATGGAAAATGCTGATTCATCCAGCCCTTTGCGAAAGGTGTTAATTTCAAATAAACCTTATTTAGAAAGAGTGATTGAAAACCACTTCCGTAACATTACGGTCTACCTTTGAAGGTTTGAAATTACTGCAATTTTGTCTTTGATATTATTCAGGTTGTTTTGAAATTTCGATTAGCTGGGAATTTCAATTTCTGTTTAGCTTTTGCTCTTTTAATAATGGATTTGTTAATTAGCAGTGTTTGATTTCTTTCTTTCTTTTTTTTTTTTTTAAATAGAAATGCTGTTTTTTCCCATAAAGAAAAACAATAGTTAGGTTTTTCAAGTCAGTTATAAGGAGAGGGTAGTTGAGTAAGAGTAACCTCAAGGGAAAAGCCTACAAAAAGAGTAGAGAAATCTTGTACAGTGATACCTGCAGCAATAGACATCTCTATACCTGATGCTGAACAAGGAGTTTGGGTGGCAGGATCTCTGGGGCATGCAGCTCTGGATGTACATAAATAGACTGGAGGGAGGTATTTTGGTGAGACCTCAATTCTGTGTGGTGCCCAGCAAAATCTGTTACTGGGTTTCAGCAGGAAGAACCTGAGCTTCCCTTTTGACTTTCTTGATCTCAGCTTGCCATTTGAAAGCTAAGAGCATGGAAAAGGATCCCAAGTGACCACAACCTCTTTCTGTGGTGTAGGATGGCAAACTCACTTTCTTGCTTAGTGTCCGGACTAAGTTTGAAAGAAGCTAGCAGGGCCCATCTACCTGTGTTACTGGTGTTCATTACATTGTAAATTCATGGTCCTGTGGGGCTCACTTGTCATTTCTGACCACTCAGGGTGACCATGCTGGAGCTCTGCTAGAAACCACTGTGCTTCCTTACTGCCAGGACAAAGTGGGCCTTGAAGGCTGGAGTAGGAAAGCAGGATGAGAAGCAGTATGTTTTTGTAGGCTGGCTTCTACTCTCATGAAAACCAGCCTCTTATCCTTTAAGATACAGGTATGAGCAACTAAGGAGGACCTGGGTGGGTGGCAGGGCTTAAAACTCTGTGGGATTTTGCCTGGGGAAACTGAACCAGAGCGAAACAGTAATTGCCAGCTAGACATAACTGTTAAAGTCTATTTAAATGGCCCTAAGGGAAGTAAAAACAAACAAAAAAAAATGGTTCATGTGCTAAGTTTTCACTCTGAGGCTTGAAACTTGACAAAGTAACTATCTCCCAAGTCTTTGTTCAAAAATAGTGGGACTTTGAAATTCTCATTTTACAGAAACATTATTGCATCAATGAGAGAACAAACTCTGTCATTTTTTCCACTCAATGGAAACAATTTTGGCTAACTACCCAGGATAAGCAAAGAGTGAGAATTCAGATGGTGCTGTATTACTTCCATGGCACATGGAGAGTTCCAGGTGTCTGGGTGACATGACTCAAGAGAGATTTGTATCTTAGCTCCTTAGTTAAAAGAACACAGGTACAATGTTTTGCAGCTGTGATTTGTATCTTCTAAGTCAGGAAGGAGGTTTTAGCCATAGTAACCCTCTGTAACCACTCTCCTGGAAGAAGCTGTGCATCATGGAGGGGTTAGATGGAGAAAATGGGGACAGCCAGCTTGTGGTGAGGACTGTGACGCTGCACCTCTGCCAGAATTGGTTTGCTGTCATATGTTGGGCTGTGAACTATGGCAAATCATATGTTATTTCAGGAGCAGCAGAGCCGTCCTGGCAGGAAGGGTGAAAATCTCTGGTTGTAGGTGTGGGAGAGAAACCTGGGGAACTACAGCAGAAGTTGCAAGGTAAGCCCTTTCCCTGCATGACTCAGTGCTCGCTAAAAGACATGGGTTCAGCAGCTACGTGGAGACACAAACACACGCCTTTGGTGCTGCAGTGGGGAGCAGCAGGGAGACTGTGTGGACATGGCCTGTGTCTGTGCCAGCAAGGCTGCTGTCCTGTCCTCAAAGTACCCTTAGAAACAAGCATGAAAAAATGCACAAAGGCCCATGTTCCTGAGCTTTCTGGGAGGGAAACAAAACATGCCTTTTAGAAATAAAAGCAGGAAAGAAGATCTGATAGCACAGTCTGCTGAGCCTGGCATTCCTGCTCCTCACAAGGACGACGTTCTATGATGATGCCTGTTGTATAGGAAGATGAGGGGATACATTAGTGGGATGATTATATCTGATTTGCTGTCACTTAGCATATGAAAAGCTTGCTGAAAATTGGGTAGTTAGAAGGAATGAGTTATGATGTTAGAAGAACCTGCTGAGCCACCTTTGTAACTACAACATTGTTGCAAGGGAGAGGCAAAACCAAAGTGCAGTGACCAATCTCCTCTGCAGTAACAAATGGCTTCAAGGTGGGTGAACAGATATTCCCTAGGTTCCTGGAACAATCTTTTGTCTAATGCAGATTTGATCTCACCCAGGTCTTAACCACCATCACAAACCATATTAAAGACACGTTCTCCTGCAGGACATGTTTAGACCATGAAAACAGAAATTTTAAAATGTCAGTTGGTGTGTTTATTTAGTACTGGTTAAAAGGGTTCAGTCTGTCTAAAACAATATTTAAAACAATGGAAGTATATATATGCATTTTTGAAAACTTATTGAATACAATTAGTCCCTTTAGATAAAAGGTATAATGTAGATGTAAAATTTTGCTACTTGCAAAGCACAGACTAGTAAAAATAAAGTTACTTTTCCACTGTTGCTGTGGCCTAAAGCTGCATAGACATTATTGGTATTTTAATAGAGATGGATGATTTAAGCTGCCTCCTTAACACTTTCCAGGCCTGGGTTATTTTGTGCCTGGTATAGTGAGCTTGCTAATAAGCCAGTGTGAGGTGCATCATGGGCACCTTCTGGGGAGCCAAAGGGAAGGCCAAGAAGGTGGCACACAGCAGGGATCGGGCTTGAGTGTTCAGGTTAGTGCTGCTCCTGCCCGAGCCCTCTTTCACAAGCATGCATTTTAATGACAGGCTAAATGAGCTTGCTTGTTTAATTGTGCGATGCTTTTGGCTTCGGTAGTGACTCATCCTCAGCACGAATCCAGGGGTGCCTGTGAAGCGTGGGGAGCTCCTGGCAGGACGCCGAGCATGCATGTATACCGAGGGCTGCGGCCGCAGCTGCTGGCCCTGGGGACCTGGCACACTGTGGGCCCGTTCCACTAGCCCAGGTTGCTCATTTATAGCTTGTGTGCAATTCTCCATGAGCCATTCTGGGTCACCTGGGTCCCTTCCCATCCTTGCGCTTTCCAACTGTATGGGTGGCACTGGCTGGGGACAAGCGCTGCTGCTTCAGTTTGTCTAACAAGCTTCGATTTTTGCTCCCCCTCTAAATGTAAATATTTTTATACCTGCTAAAATTAAGTACAGTTAAAAGATGAAGGGAAGCAGGAAAGCTGGTAAGCTGGTTGTCTCTTCAGATCTGAGAAATCCCAAGCTTAGGTAAACAGCACCAATTTCTCTTTTTTTTTGCAGGTATCTAGGAGGGTCTTACCTGGGTAACACAGGATGGAGGGGTGCATGTAAGCACATGGCTGCAGAACTGGCTGGCTGGGGAGTTAAGAAAAAAAAAAAAGAGAAATGGTGTCCCATCTGGCTTAAATATTTACATAATTTTAGTTGAGTAGGATGTATGATTTCAGTTAACCCAAACACAAACTGTTTGTTTCTTCAATTCTATGGGGCGAGGGGCTCCTTCAGCTGAACTCCTTTTCCCTCCCGCCTATATTTTCTGCTAAAATAGTTCCTCTTGGAACTAGTTTCAAGACAACTCTGTCCTTATTTGTCGTATCAGTTTCGTCTGCCTTTGGACTGACCCTGTTGCCTGTGTAGGCAGAAACCAGAAGTTTTGAAAACCAGATGTTTTTCTCTGTGTACATGTCTTGCTTCCTCTCCTTCAATACACACACTCCATCCCAATCCCATATTTTTATTGCTGTTAGCTTCTTAAGGAAGGGGATATTAACTGTCTGTTGTGATTATGAGTAAATTGGTTTTGTACATTGTCATTTTAGATTCTTAGTACTTGAAACCTATTTTATCTGCATGTGCACTTAACAGCATAAGTCACTGTAGATGTATATATTGTATGTTTTTGCAAGCTAAAGAACAAAATTAAGTTTCTCCAGAGCTTTCCCTGTGACTCCTTTGCCTTCAACCCTTCCCCACCCTTCTTTTTCTCCTTGCTTTTAGGACTGCTGGTGAAGAATCCAGCATAAACTCAGCTGCTCTCTCCTTCATTTGTGCTCCTCCTTTAAATGAGATGTCTGTTGTGGTCATGGTTAGGACTTGGAAGCTGCCTGATCTTAGCAACAGGCTACAGCTTTCTGCTCTTCTCCTGTTACCTCAGCATGTGCAGCCCTGGCAGTGTTAAGGTCTGTTCAGGCATGTCAGTCCACCAAAGCCTGAGGTTAAACAGATGTGCCTGGCTTTTGGTTTAATCTAAAGGTAAAGAAAAATACAGAGCTATTAGTTGGGTTTTTGATATGTTTTAAAGAAAAATATCCCTGATTTCAAGTTAAACTATAAATATTTTAGGCCCTGGCCTTTGAATGGTTGATAAAAATTAGTGCTTTTATTAGAGAAGCTACAGTGGTCATACAAAGCAACAGTTTTCAGAGAGCTTCCCTTGTTCCCAGGAAATAGAAATTCCCTGTCCCTACTAGAAAGAAGCATGTCCTGGCAACAAAAGATGATTTCTTCAGGATCCTTGAGCTGCCGCAGCCTTGCAGGATGAGGTTGTACAATGTGGTGGCTTCAGTGGTAGACCTGGGTGAAAACGTTTCCCAGCCCTCCTCTCCATCGCCTGCTCCCATGTCAGGCTTTGCTGCTCCCTTGTCTGTGCCAGTCAGCAGCCTGCATGGTGGTGCTGGTGATGAGTGTCCTGCACAGAGATGCCCTGAATTAAATGATCCCAAGCCCCCAGGTCAGTGGGAGGAGGAGAGGGTGAGGACCTGCAGTGCAGAAGGGGAACTGGCCCATCACTGCACATGCAGGGCTGTGATGGTTTGCAAAGCCAGATGCTCTCTCTATGGCCTGTGCCCCTTCTCCCCAGCTCAGAGGGGGAAAGGTTCCTGGTCTCTCTGGAGGTCTGCCAAGGTCTGGGTAGGCAGCAAGGATCTCTCCTGTCTGTCCTTCATCCTTTTTGATATTGGAAGCATAGTGTTGTGGTGACATTTTCTGAAGAGTCAAAAACAGAACAAACACAGGGGTGAAGTGCTGAAGGTTGGATGATGCTGCCAGCCTGTGTTGGGTGATCCCATCCTGTTAACCCACTTTTGTCTTCATTTACCTGGAACAAAACTGAGTCCAGTGGGGAGCTGAGCATAAAAGAATAAGCAGAGGTTCTTGTAGGCAGAATAATGAAGAATCTGTCTAAGAGAAGTGAACTAACTGCAGCAAAAATGCATTTGGCAGATACATCCTTTCTGTTTGCCAATATTTTGCAAATTTTTTTTTATTTTAACCAGCTTTTCATCTTGCTCGGTGTATGGTTAGAGGGAGCATAGCTAAGTCTGGAGAGTACTTGTACGTGATTTGAATATTTGTTTTACCGCTGTTGGTTGCTTGCAATGAGCTGTAATTTTTTTAGTACTTTTTTTTTTCCTCTTCATTTTTTGATACCTGCCTTGGGAATTCCCAAGCCACAAGAAACTTTTACATTAGCTCTGCAAATGCTTTCAATGCAAATTGTTTTTCCAGTTTTTTAGCATATCTTCGTTAATGGATATATGTTTGTACAAGAACCTCAGTGTTATCCATGTTTGTGAACCTTCTGGAAGATGAAACTAAATTGTTCTGAATGTTTGCAGTAAGCTTATGGAAAGAAACCTTGAACGCTTTGAATTTGTAGGGGTTTCTTGAATAAATATCTGTAAATACTTCTCCATTCCCCTGTTGTTCCTTCAATATGCATGTAGCTGAGAAAAGCAACACCTTTATGTTTTTAAAAATGAGATCTTAATCACCTGTCACAGGAAAGGATATATTTTCATGAACTGAAAAGAATATATTCTTTAAACTTTCACTGCAGAGTGAAAGGAACACTGGACTATTGAGCTCAGATGCTTCTGGAGAGATGAAGGGTAAATAACAGGGTAAGTCCTTCCTGCCTCACACCATTGTTTACTGGAAGTAAAACCTCCCTGTACTAGCAAAGCAGGAGTAGAGTCTGCAGCATATGTGATTGTCCCAAAGCAGAGAGCAGCATGGAGCTGGTCAGGCAGTAAGAGCTCCCACCTGGTTTGTTCAGGGATGGAGATGGCCTGTAAGAGCCCTTTGGCAGGGTCATGGCTCCTGGTTACTGCTCCACACTCCTGAATGGAGACAGTTCACCTGGGAAAGCTCCTGTCCTTATCGGGCACTTTCTGAAATGATGAGAGCACTCCAAGTTCCTACATGCAGCCCTGTTTGTTCATAAAGCCCTCCTGCAGAGATGTCTATTGCAGCAGCCCTTTTGTCTCCATCAAGATAGGAAAATTCCATGTAATTAGTGAAGGCTGTTTACATATTACCTATGGTTGTCCCTTAAAATTTGTCTCATCACACATGCGACACACTCTGTCTATGCTTGAATTGTTTGTTTGTTTTGACTAGCCCTTACTTACCTGAAAAACATTCTTTTTCTAATTTATGTTTTGGTTGTGTTTTTTGTTTTCTTTTTAATTTCATGCCTTGGTATTTTAGAAATTCTTGAGTAGTCTTTGAAGGTAGTTTCGTGTTGAGGCAAGCGTAATCCCTTTTTGCAAGAGGAGAGACAGCTTTGACTGTTTTTTGAAATTTTTTTCAGAGGCATAGGGTTTTCAGAAAGTATATGCATATCTATCAGTCAGTTGCTTTTTAGCTTTCCTTTGTGTCTTGCTGTTCAAGTCTCAGCAGAAAGGATGTTGTGTTGTCTGCCATGTCTGTGGTTTTGCACTGTGTTTGTAGAGAGTGTATGTATTTACTATTTTGGTGAAATATATACCTGTCCATTATTATGTTATACAAATGGGCTTTATCTGTTCAGCCCATGTTGCTTGACTCCAAATGCATGATTTGTCCTGAGGAAATAATTTAATTCTGGCAGTACCTCCTGGTTTTCGTTCTGACAGGCCTTATCAGATAGCAAAGACTTTGAAATTTGCATGTCTCTTCCTTTTTGTCTGTTACTTCTACTAACACAGGTAGAAGTAACATAGGGCTTATGTGTGACCTGGTATATATGCAACTCTTGTAATACACTCTAGAAATTTTGGGGGTGCTATCAATAAGTCTCTCGTGGTTTATGGCCATTTTTTGCTCAAATGGTTTTACTTTATCTGCTCAAGGCTGATGAACAAGATCTGCCATTAGATTCATTGAAACAGGACTATAGAAATACATGCTGTGGTTGTCAGGAAGGCTCCTGGATGATGCTTTTGGTCTTTCCAGACCAAGCTCAGGATATACATGCACAGCTGCCCCTCACACATGATCCAGATCCATGCATGCAGGAATTAAAACAGCATTTCACAGCATGACTTCACACATGAAGCTGTCAGGTTATCCAAGGCATGGGAGATACATCCTGTATGACTACAAAAGGATGTGTTTAAAATTTGTCTCCTGTGGGTTACAACTTTTGCACTCTGACACCTCTTTTGTACTCCTGTATGTATTGTTACGTAGAAGGCTATGCTATAAGACTTGTCAAAGCAGAAATTTTGAATTTATAGCATCAGCGTTTCTCAGCATTAAAGTGATTTCTCTAACACACCACCTCTGAAGTGTGCTGAGATAACTACTTTGGTGTTTGGAGAACTGCTAGGGTAACTTGGTCCACTGAATGTAGGGCAATGTTTAGAAACAGAGAACACTGCTTTCAGAAAAAGGTTGATGACAAAAGGCAGTTCATGCAGAGGAAGTAATAAATGCTGGACAGCCTTGGCCTATCTCTTCATGCTGAAGTGTCAACTTGGTGTCAGCAATAAGTGAGCTCCTGTGAATATGTGAAATCAGAAGCTTAGGGGTCTTTATAATGCACACAAGCAAAGAACCCAAGTGCCAACAATACAAGCCAAGCAGGCTTTGACATTGCTCTAAGTACACTGGAAAAAGAAAGAGAGGGTCAGATCCTGTTGAACCATTGATGTGCAGTACCTGCTACAGATTCCAGAAGGACCAGGGAGCAGAAGCATGAAGGAGCCTTTGTAAAATTCCAGGTGTGCTCCAGAAACATCTTCAAACTAAGGAAATGCAGAAAGTATCACATGCAAAAGGTTTTCATTGACCACTGCTGGAAAGTGCTTTGTTAATACTATTGGTGCAAAAGAGATGATGTGTGTGAGCATCAAATCTTAAAAGTCAAACTGTGCTTCAGTGATGAGAACAGAAATGAGGTAATTCTGAACAGAACTGCACAGAAAGCTACGAATGAGCCTGACAAACATGACAGCTATGTTCCAAGAAAGTAGGGTAGCTCACATCAAACACAGTGTAAACAGAGAGAGAAAAGTAATAAATATAAGGTAATTTTTTTGCAGGAACAAACACATAGAAGAAAACAGGAAAAGATAAACAAATGAAAAGGAAATTCTGGGGAGAAGAAATTCTGCTGTAGTGAAAAATGCTCCAAGTGCAGTGCCACCTGCATCGATTGTAGCAGATGCTATCACTACTGAAAAGTTTTGTAAGCATGTGTAGACAAAAAAAAAGTCTGTCCCAGATAGTGCTCCAACTCTACAATAACAATGTGGAATGGCTGTAAACCTGAATGCAACACCAGCATAGGGCAGCTGATGCAGACAGGAAACTGTCGGGTGGTGGGGGCATTATCAGTAAAGTCATTGCACTGTTAAAGAGAAGAATGTGAAAATATAATCAAGCATTGCAAATATTAGTCAATATTTGCCAATGCAAAACTCAGGGCAAGACACCAAGGGGAGGTGCAGTTAGTACTGGTGTTGCTACTCACCTACCTACTCATAAATTCATAATGCTTGTGACAGACAAGTCATTCATAGCACGGTATGGGACAGACAAGTGATTCATAATCTAGAGACATAAGGATCTCTCAAAATTTAGTCTGAGCTGACATATATTGTGGTATCCCTACAGCAAAAATTCAGAAAGGTTATCAAAATGATTTTGAAAGTCTGAGATTTCTTCCAGGCACTCTGCACCTGGAAAAAGATTAAAGAATTCAACTGTTATAAGGCTTGCCCCACAGAGTAATTGCTGTCTGAGGAGGAAAAAGGGTGAGATATGGAGGAATTGGGGGGAAGAGGGAAGGTAGCATTGCCAGTTGTAAAGTCTACACAGGCAATCAACATATGGTCCTCATGGAAAGACAGCTGAGTTGTAATTTTGAAAAGCCGAGCACCTTGGAGCTCACTACAAAGTATGTGTGACTGGGGAACCAGTAGCAAGAATGAAAAGCAGCCATCTGTGACACTGAATATTGAGGATACTGGCAAGTGAATGCAGAAAACACTGACCTTACCACATTTTGGGCATCAGCAAGAAAATGGAGGTGGCTGAGGGTGGTATTTAAGATCAAAGCTAAAATGAAGGTTATCACGGCTGCCAATAAGATATTTTAACATCAATGATACTTTTGTAGACTGATACAGGAACTGATTCCAGAGTTGTGGAAACTGTGTCAAATCAAAACCTCAAACTCATCGGCCTATTGGAAACAGGGAAGTTACTCCATGGCAGAAGGGAAATAAGGCAAAACAGTGGCTGTCTGCAATAATATGTTTAGGCTGTATTTCCAGTTTGCAATATCCTAACCCCAGTAGTGCCAGTGCCATGGTAGATACCAGCAGTGAATTGGTATTTTATACCTCCTTGATCAATTTAAGCTCTTACCTGTTCTCAGGTTCTTCCTGGGAGTATTTATTCCTAGCTTCTCAGCAGTCACTTGGAGATCTGGATGCAAACATGTATCATGGGATATTTTCCAGACTTACTGCATCTGATACATTTACCTGTGCCACCCATAGACAGTGGCACAGCTATCACTTACATGAATGTGCTGGTGACCCTGCTGTTTCCTCTGGAAATTATACCAAACATAGTGCCACTGAGATTCTTCCTGAGATGTGCTTTTAAAAAGTTAGTTGCTTTTATGTCACACCATTCTGATTACCAGAACTAAGAGTCAATCATGTTGAAAAGGGATTTTGGTAGTAAGTTGGGGGTATGTTTTGGGGCCAGAAACATGAATTTTGGATACAGGGATGTTGAACCATTTGCATCCTGTGGCTTCTAAATCTTCATGTTTCTATTTTGATAGCTGTCTCTGCCCTCCATAATGCTACATTCATCTATATGAAGGTGATCTATTGTAACATAAACATAATGACGACAGGAAACATAAGTACCTGAGGAAACTTTGACATTAGGCGTTGTGAATTTTAATGATGGAAATGTCTCCTCTGAGCTGGGCAACTCTTTCTATACTTTCTACAAAGTGCTGCTCAAAAAGTCTTTATTGGGAAGTACCTGTTTCCTGCCTTAGCCTGGCACTTCTGTTGTCAATGGGAATGTGCTTGAGAAGCAGCCCCGTCTGCCCGTCTCCCACCTCGGTTTGCGGTGATCAGTATGGTCTGGCAGCTGCCAGAACTGTTCTAAAGAACTGCAGGCTCCTACCCTGGTGAGTCTACCTGCAGATCTGCTTATCTGCCCAGCTCTAGAAAAAGAGTGAAGGCATTTGAGCAAAAAATGACCATCAGCCACAAAAAAAATCCCTAAAGCTCCTGACAGTAACTCCACAAGTCTTTTAAGGAGAACACTGTTTCAAATGAAATGTAGAATACTATAAAAGAGACTGATGAATATATGATTACCAACCTGGTGTAAAAAGAGCTTGTAGCAAGAAATTGTGCAACTAAGATGGTGAGATCTCTGGCTTGATAAGAGAGTAAGCCAAGCCAGATATGGGCCAGTGTGTGGGCAGTGACCGGGAAGAATTGTGGAACAAGCCACTTAATGCAGACAGATGTGTAAGAAGGGGATGGGTGTAGGTGAGTAGTTTCACATGTCTCCCAGAGTTATCACAATGAACAAAAAATCCAAGATAATATCATCTGAAAGCAGCTGGATCAGTCAGTCGAGAGCAGAAAATATTTAAGAAAGATACAGTGAAGCAATGTATTAAAATGCTGGCAATGTCATATTCTTGTCATAATAACCCTGGTTAGCCAATACCTGACGAGCAGTTGTAAAGCATGATGCAATGAAGCCAAGGGAAAAAAGATAAAGAAGTACATAGAGTTTCTGAAAGGCCTTGGAGACCTTTTCACCTGAAGCCATATGAATTGCCTCTTTGTAAATTACTGTTTGGATTTTGACAAATCGGCTGAATTGTTAGGTGTTGTTATTGTGTCTGTAGTGGACAGATCATAAAATCGTAGAGTGGCTTGAGTTGAAAGAGACCTTAAAGATCAAGTAGTTTCACACACACACCCCCACCCCACACACCCACTCCCACACCCCTTTCCTGTCATAGGCAGGGACACCTTCCACTAGCCCAGGTTGCTCAGAGCTCCATCCAACCTGACCTTAAACACCTCCAGGGATGGGGCATCCACAGCTTCTCCGGACAACCTGTTCCAGTGCCTCACCGCACTCACAGCTAAGAATTTTTCCATAATATCTAATCTAAACCTATTCTCTTTTAGTTTGGTTCATTCCCCCTTGTCCTGCCAATACTTGCTCTTGTAAAAAGTTTCTCTCTATTTTTCATGTAGGCTGCCTTCGGGTAGTGGGAGGCAGCAATTAGGTCACCCCAAATTAGGTTGCCCTATCTCTTTTCTAGGCTGAACAAACCCAATTCACTCAGCCTTACCTTGTAGATCAATGATGCTTTCAGGTAATGTGGTGTTGCAGACTTTGATTTATCCATTGGTGGACTCCACTGTGCTGATGTTGAGTTTCAGCAATTTGCTTGGCAAAGAGAAATTGGTCATAATGTGTTATTGTCCATTCTGCAACCGTTCAAGTGGTGGGACTAAACCTGCATTTCTAGGCTGCTAAGGTTCTCCTAGACAAAGCTGAAGCAAGGGAAGAAAATAGATGGAAAGCTTTTCTTGCCCAAAGAAAACACTTGGAAAGAATAGAAGAGCATCCTGCTGCAAAAATTGATGTCAAGCTGTGTTTGGACTTTGGTGCCTATTACTCAAGCTTGCAACAACTGTCTGAGAAATAATTGTGTCTTAGTGCTATGTAGAGTCTATTTAGACAAATATTCTCAGGTTCTGTATGAGTGATTCTCTATGAAAATCATTACTTATTTTAGGAGTCAAAGGCTAAATATTAGCTTTTAAGGACCAATCTAGTTTTTCATGCCTGAAGATGCAGTATGTACCAGTTTGCTGAGGATGAAGTGTAGAGGAGAAACTGTAGTTTTGCTAATTTCATCTACAAGACAAGTGATAAAAGAAACTTCAAAAATCTGATGTGGACTCACTGGTGAAAGAGGAACAGGCCCCACAGAGCAGAATTTTAAGAGTTCTGGGCCTCACAGAGACATTTAGTGGGCAATCAAAACTCATGGAAGTTTTTTTCTCTCCATCCTTCACACTGGAATGCGTAGTATATCTGTTTATACATGTTAGTATTGAGAGTTCAGAGACAGCCCACATATATAACCATTCCCATGAACAAATACTCTGTGTTGAGATTTCATTTTGTACTGCTTTGTTCCCTCAGATAAGGGGAGTTTTCATCCACTTGCTCACTAAGAGCACACACTGCTCAGGTAATGGCCAGTCCTTGCAAGCATCTTTTGAGGCTGAAATAGACAGCCCATGAGGCTGAGTTGGTCCCAGTGATTTGTCACTTTCCTTATGAAGCTGTTTTGGCCTCTTCTTTATTATGATTATTATTATTATTTTCCCTTTTTACTTCCCTGACTCTTCCCCATAAAAACTTAACAGCAACATGATGGTGGTAGTTTGCTTCCCCCATAAGGGTTTGAGTGTATTAATTAGTTAATGTATTTAAGTTTTTTAGTTTTTTGAAGATGGAAAGTATGCTTTAGATTTAGTCTAAGACCAAACACACTTATTAATGAGATTGTTGTTCTGGAAGTTCAGCACAATATGCAATATAAAAAAGTGCATTTATAGTGGTGGGGGTAGTTAATATTCATGGGGTATTTTTCAGCTCATGAGTTTGCAGTGAATTCAAAGATGGGAAAGAGAATAAGGGATTATTGTAGGACATGGCAGAAGTCATGTTATGAACTCATGTAACAAGTCATTTTGCCACTATAAAACCATCTTCAGACAGCTGCAAGGATTTTCATGTACTGGAGCTGGAACAGGAGAAAAGGAACAGATCTTGGTAGGTTTGCTGCTATAATAATAATAATAATCCGTTTTCCCTTCCAGGCAAAGCCACAGGGCTAGACCTTGCTTGCTGTGATGTTTAGTCACCTTTGCACTTTATCTTACCTGCAAATCTCAGGCTGAGAATCAAATTGCAGCCCTCCTCAGCAGGTTAAGTCAGTGTGATCCACCTTCTATTGTTAAGGAGTCGTTGCTAAACCAAATGCAGGAGGAAAATTACCTGTCCTGGGGTGAAAAGCAGAAAGGCAATGCTGTCTTTCCATCTTGGGGAACCTGGAGGTGATTAAGCAGGAGAGCTCTGATTTTATTTTAAATTTGTTTTTAGCTTTGGGAACCAAACCTGGGTTTTTTGTTGGTTGGGGGGTTTTGGGTTTTTTTATTCCCCCCTGCTTTTACAGCAGTATTTCTTTGCGTGTCTGATGCATGGTCTGAAACCATGACTTCTATGCTTTCCTTTGAGTTAATATTTAATTCATTCTTAAACATTAACTGTGGCTAGAGTTGCTTTTGTAAAGGAAGACTGCTGTGCTAATAACACTAATAATTTCCTTTGAAAAGCATGGGAACAATATGGAGCACTGTACATGTCTGAAAAGTAAACTGTCTCTTAATGGCACATGCTACTGTTTCACAACACAAATGGTTTTTTGCTGTTTCTTCTGATGTTTGCAAACTCCTTCTGCCCAAACTGCAATCCATGAATATGCTGTGGTGCACCCATGTCTTGTGTCATCACAATCTTGGTTGTGAAGCAAAGCTGTGAGATCAGTGTCCTCTTACTCTCACCAGTTCATGAGGTATTAAGTGCAAGTCAAATATAAATATATCTATGTAGCTATAGCTACCAGGTGAATGGCACTGGGCACAAACATTTTTCAACCACAGACATCAGGAAGAGATTTTTTTTTTTAAGTTATCAGACACCAAAGAATGCAAGGTCCAATTCATATCAGCTATTTCTGCAGAGGTGTCTGTATTGCTATGATACCTTCGAGGTGGGTCCTTGAGTTGTCTCACAAACCCTTCTCTACGGGCAATGGGCATTCAGGGCCTGGGGCTCTAGGCAAAAAAGGCTAGAAGAAAAGACCTATTTCCAAGTGCTCAGGACAGGCATGCCTCTGCAAGATTGGGATAAGGGAAGGTATTTATGCTGCAGGTGTCTGCCCCATGAAAGTCAAACCCATGCAGGAAGCCTTATGGTGAAGAGGGAGATTGGCAGATTTAATGATATTTTGGGCTTCAGTTGCTATGAAGTGTAGTGAGGGGTTAAAAGCAGTGCCCATGGCACCCAGACCCAGTAATGGTGGCTGTGTTGGGTGCTGCTGGCAGGAGGAGGGTTGAAACCACTGAGCCAGGGAGGCAGCAGCATGGCATGAGAGAAGACACAGAGGACTGGAGGAGTGTTGCTAGGGTGGGCAAGGAGAAAGATGCATAGGGGTGTGACAAAAATTTCGAGGTAACTGCTCTTCCTTTTGTCAAGGAAGAAATGTGTACACTGTGGTCACATGTCCTGATGCTGACAAGAAATGTCGAGACTCCACCAAGGCCTCCTCAGGGAAGTTCTTAAACCCATGTATTTTGGGTTATTTCTCCTCTAGGGAATGATTAAGAGTCTCATTAATGCTTCAGTCCCAGGGTCCTCCTGACTGCTCTTGAGTGTCCCTCCCTGCACCATCAGCATGGAGAGGTGTTTTTCTGTGAGGAAGAATGGGACCCCTGCCTGTGTTTATCAGGAGCTGGGAGAGGAGGTGTAGCACTGGGTCAGGCTGGCTAGGCCGAGGAGCCCAAAGGAGAGCCAAATAAAAGACCACACAGAGACAGCAAACGGAGAGGGCAAAGAGAGAGAGCAAAAGGAGAGAGGGCAGAACCCTCTGCCTTTATTTATATGTTTTCACAAATCACCATGGATTGGAGGTAGAAATGACCACCTCTCAATTCCATTGGTCAAAGCATCAATCTATCATATTTCTCCACCCAGTATACTGGAATGATAACAACACAGACAATTAGCAAAACATAGATAGTTGTTAAGAAACCATGGCCATGTTTACAGAAGAAGTGTGAGAAAGTATTACAGTAAAGAGAAACACTGAGAAACTGCAAAACTCAGGACAACATCTCACCCTTTTACCGTTAAAAAGAAAAAAAAAAGAAAAAAAGAAAATGAACAATGTTCAAGACAACAAGGAGGTGCCCTTCTGGAGGAGGCACTGAGGGGGTGGAGGTGAGGCAGGAGCGGGCATCCTGGTTAGTGGGTAGCCAGAAGTAAGAGACATCCTTTCTGGACACACATGGCTGGTGTAGCTCTGCTCCTCTTGCTGATGCTGTTCCGAGTACAGTTAGGACAGGCTTTTAACCCGCCACTGATGCAATTAACTTCTCCTAGATACCTTTTCTGCAGGGCAGGAATTGTCCTAATTATTTTGTGGTTCTGGCAAAATCAATTTTTGTTGTTATTCCCCCTACATTTGCATAGTAAGCCATGCTGACCAGTCAGCAGCTCTGAAGAAAGCATCCCAGAAATGCTGCCCCTCCAGTTCTGTCAGCCTGGGTGACTACCCAGTTTATCTCCTTGGATGTGCTGGCCCCACTGAACTCCACTGTACTCTACTTCATCCCCCAACAGCCCTAGGAACAGAAGATGTTAGAGCAAAGGGCTCATTTGGGAGTTTGGTGCATACTGTTTTGCAGGATAAGTGTGAACGGAGAGCTGGGTCATTGGGTATTCCAAAAGGAGGAGAAGAAAAGGTTGAAACTTCCTTCTTAAAAAAAGCCCTGAAGCTCAGACACTGCTTTGCAGTCTCCTCCTTCTTCTATGTTGTTAAAACTATACCAGTCCAACAAGATCCTTTACTGCTCATCTTTTGCTTCCGGGGAAAAAAGACATGCAGAACTGGAAAGGACCTCTAGGGTTAATGACTCTAGGCACTCCTGTCTCAGCAGACAGGTTGCATTTGAGTGATTCTTTTCTTAAATTCATGAGGCTTTTTCTACAAGCAAAGTATGTTTGGTTTTTTGGGCCAAAACCACCCTACAAGGAAGCCAGGGCACCAGCACAGTGTTAGTACTTTTGTTTTAATTCTTAATACCACCACCCCTCCCAACATCCAGTTAACATCAAATGTCAGAGTTGTCCTGCAGTTTCCTCTGCCTGACAGAGGTAGCACTGCAACCTCTCAGCTTCCAGGAGATGTTCCACTGCGCAGGCAGCCGAAGTGGGTGCCTGGGTGCCCCTTGCTCCCCATGCCTGCTGCCTGGCCGAGCTGCCTCTCTGCCTGACCTTGTTTGTGTGTTGCTGCCTCTGCCAGCTCCCCGCCCTGACAGGCTTCCCCTTGGCTCCCACCAGCCTGGTGTGCAGGGCAACCACAGGTAGGAGGAGTGCTTGGAAATGTTCTTGGTGAGGAGATGGGTCTAAGAAAGCTTCACAAAAAGGAGTGGTACTCACAAGAGACCAAGGCAGATAGAAGGCAGGAGGCTGCCTTACCTATTAGACAAGGCCAGTGCAGTATGTGCAGAGCTAAAATGAGATAAAAATAGGCCAAATCAAGGTGAAAATAAGGGCAGATGGGCTGAAACTCAGCCTTGGAGAAGAGAGGGCAGGCTGTTATTTATCTGTAAAGTACAAGAAGAACTGCAAAAGGCTGAAGGGCAGCACAGTCAAATTAGTAGCCAAGGAGCAGGATTTTGGCTGTTAGAGCTCTGTGTTCTTGCGCTGACAAACATGGCTTGCCATGCAGCAAGCCGTGTTTGTGTTAGGCAGCAGGTATGGGATGACTGTGCACCGTGCCGTGCCAAAGTATAAACTTCTCTCTTTCTTTGTATAAAAGCTCCAAGGATATCCCAAATACAAGACCCTGTATTTCAGATTTCTCTGTTTAGTCTGTGTGCTATAATTTAATCTAATATGACAAAATATTTGTAAGCATACATCTGGTTTGTTATGCATGTGTTCTACTGCTGATCCGAAGCAGAATTAGCATCCTGCTTCTGATACTCTTTCCTTAAAAGAAAGAAAAAAGCCTTCCTTTCCAGTGCTGACCTGATCTTTTGCTAATCTGTAGTGATCAAGTTTTATGACCCAGGGTCACAGTAATCCTCAATGGTCATGTAGTTACTATAGTTTCACTGATAGAACAGGGTTTGCACACTGCAAAGTGATGCAGGGTCTGTTTCTGGCCGGGGTAATTCTGAATGTCTGCATGGACCCTGCTCCAACCTCTCAGTCTCCTTTACAAATAGATTCCATGACTCTTTGAACCAAGGAACGCCCCTTTCCTGGTCATTCAGCTCTTTCTTCTTTGCTCACATGCTTCTGGGGGGATTTAGTGTGGTTTTGGACTCAATGTGACTTTGGAAATAGAAGTTGCATGATGGGGGTAGGGTGGGGGAAGTGACAATTTGCTCAAATTTTGCCCCCTGCGTCATAAAAATTTGTATTGCTATTGACTTGCAGATAAAGTAATCTTCCTAGAACAAAGGTTACAATAAGCCTGCAAAACCATATTACTGGCAAACTTTAAAGAGTACAGGTGCAGATATTGGTAGTTCAGTACTGTCTTAAAAACTCAGCCTCCAGTTTTCTTTCTTTCCAGTAAATCTTAACACACCTCAGACTCACCTTGTGTCAGATTGGAATAATGACAATTTTTACTTACTTTATGAATCACCAATTAATCTTAGAAGACAGGATAATACCATATTGATTAGTGTGGGGCAAGGCAAGCTCAGATTCTTATCTGCTGGGTTTATCTTCTAACTAGCTGATATGCTATGAGTCTGTTTTATGCTTGTGAAAAGGAAAACTCAATCAAAAAATGTGATATTGCTTACATAAATACTGTCATGACTCTGGTGGTGACAGACTGTAATTTATTAGAAATCCATACAGCTCCTAGAGTTCACTTTGTGTTGATTTCTCAACCCATTGCTTTAAATTAAGCTTAAATTTAAATTTGCTTGTTCAGACTGCACTGAGAAAATAAGTATTCTCAATGGGTATGCAATTTTCTTGTGTGCTTCTTACTCACAGGAGGAAGAGCTGAGGGGCTTGGTGTGGAGCAAGGCATGAGTGATACGGTGCATGGCTTCTTAATGTGAACGTCCTGCTCAGTGCTGGGCAGGATTTGTCACATGCGTGTTCCCACCCTCCATCTCTGCCCTACGACCTGTAGAGGGGGAAGATGGGTAATACCTTCTCCTGTTTTGTTTGCCCTGCAACTGGAGAATGTCCTTCTCCAGAAATGCCAGCCTGTGTCAAGCAGCTTGTGACAGCTCTAAATTCGCTAATGGCATTAACTTACTTGGAATGCATTTCCCCTTTCAGAATCTCTGCCCTTCGTCAATGGGATGTGGCCGGTCTCCATTTGAGTTTGAAATGTTTCTTCTCACTTGCCAGATGAGCTCTATGTTGGATGTAGCAAATGCAGTTTGATATCTCCAGCAGACTCTCTTCTCTGTTGTGTATCTCATCCTGTAAATTCTTCTCAACCTGGAGGCAAAAGCTGAAATGTCACAAAGCAGGCAGCTGCTTCTTCCTAAAACACCTGTGAGTCAATCCCCAGTGGGCATGAAGATGAAGATAACCCAGAAGACTTGCAGGGGCAGGCTCCATTCATCACCTCACAGTTCCTTGCTAATCTGTTTTAACCCTCCCAGTCACCTTTTTCCTCACTCTTTTAAAAAACAATTCAAACTTCTTGTCAGTCAAGAGGACTGTGCTGACCACTGGATATAGGAGGAAGCTAGGGTTCAAGAACATCTGATCTGAATCTTAAACTGGTATGCATTTAAGGTGTCTGTGAGCTTTGTTTTCAGTGAATAATGATAGCTCTTCTTATTTCCATTATTGTGAAAGGAGCTACTGACACATGTACCTGATTACAAACTAGTGTTGTATGTTGTCTCCTTGGTGATGCAGTTACTTTTCAGTAATAATTACGCAGCATTAACCATGATACAGAAATAAATTGCTGAATTATTTTTAATATCTTGGGAAAAGTTCCATAATTGTCCCAGATGCAGCATAAGTATGCTGTTTATCTGAGAGAAGAAAGGAGTTTATACACAGAGATTCTGCTTCCTCTCTTCCCTCTTTTTTTAAAAATACATTATCTTCCATAATTCAGGTTAATGAAGGTGATGTACTAGCTGATGGAGAAGAAATTGTAAACTGTGGTGTTATATGCCCAACATGAGTTCATGTGTAGTTTTAGAGGCAAAAGCCTGTTTGCTGTGGCTTGATATAATGCTCCCTGTTCTTTTGTTTTAGTGTCTTGTAGCTGAGCTGTCTCTAGAGAGAGTGAAAAGAATTTAGGCAAAAGAATGAAAAAGGCTGGATTGCTTAGCCATGAAGCAGGACCAGTATGATATGAGATACCACTGTCTGTTGCATCTTCAGGCTGCAGTGTCATGCTGAGGGTGAGGTAAGTACAGTTTGCTTCACTTTGTGGGGCTTGAGAGGTTCTGATTTACAGCCATGCTCTACGCTATGCCCTCACATTGTAAAACTCATCCTTATAGTTTAATAAATTCAAAACCCACCAATTTTTTTTTCTTTTTTTTTTTTTGCCTGTGTATTTGAGGTTGTGGAGGTGCACTCTTGATCATGTTTTTCAGTTATTTGCCACAACCACAAAGGCTAGAGCTGTATTTGTTTAGAAACAATCCATCCACACTCACTCCCCAAACAAAAATGCTGAGTACCTCACCTCATCATCTGGATGCAAGGTTTTAAGAAACTCCTGGAATAACATGAGAATTGCTAAAAGTAGGTAATCAAAATAAGATTTGTACTCAAGTTCATGGCAAAACACCTGTTGTTTGATACGAAGGCCCTGACAAGTAATGACACCAGTGGCTTGTAAAGTCTGCAAGATGCTTTAAAAATGTTATTACAAGAAGTTGGGTGGAAGCATGAATATTTTACAGAATATTTTATATTTTGTTTGTTTCTTTTTACCTTGCATTGCTCTCCCTGAATAGCTACTCTTCACAAAAACTCAACTACTTTTTTTTTTTTAATGTTTTCACTTAACTCTTTGTTAAACAATTATTTCGTTCCTCTCATAATTTACTTTTCCATCCATGGATTTAGAGACTTGGCAGATACATTGACTAAAAACAGATATTTAAACCCAAGAAATTATTGCAGTGGCTAATGTAGCATTTTTGTGCACATGGAAACTTGGGCGACTTTTGCAGTACCACTAACAAAGACCTTGTGATTTCTTAGAACTGCACAACTTACAGCAGAGTAGTTTGCCCAGCTGACAAAACTATACTCCCAATTTAATTGGAAATAATGATTTTTCCTTGGAAAACACTCTTATTTTTCAGTGGTGGGGACTACTAAAAGGTAGAGAGACAGAGACATATCTATACTATCTCACGTATTCTTTCAGACTAAACATAGGTTTACAAAGTATACTTAATCTGATGAATCATAAATATTCTCTTTTCCTCTCCTTTTCCCTCCTTCATTAGAGATGATCAGTACGGGCGGGCAATGGGGAGCTTGAAATACAGGAAGAAGCAATTGAACAATGACTAAATATAAGTAAATTTCTGATACTGCATGTGTTCTGTGCTTTTTTCAAAAGCAAGTATCAAATCACACATCAAGGTATCCATCAAAATGAGTTACAGCACATAAAACAAGTGTGTGATAAAAGATTATCACAATTTACAAAGCACCCTACTGTATAGGAGGGTGAAAGAAAGGGATAAAATTTCACTGGAAATGAGGCTTGCAATTTATTTTACAAGAATTAATATGGAAAAGTCTTAATCTGTTACAAAACATAATGGAGTTCATTAATTAACAAATGATGTTAATAAAATATAAACAATCTCATATTATTGCTTTTTATCTATATTACCTGTGAGAGTTTTCAAAAAGTATATAAATTGATCTAGAAGATACAGGGATCTTTGGCTAAGTAGTTACTAAAGTTCACTGTCCAGAGTCCAGTTCTAGAGTGCTGTGCAGTAAACCATCAGTGTTGCTGGCTTCCAGGCAAGCCCTGCCCTGGCATTATCCCTTAGTTTTTTCATATGGTCTGCTATGGAGACCTTTTGCTGTAAGTCATGACCTGCTGATAAGAATGTCCTGAAAATTCACTTTTTTCTATTCAAAGCATGCTGTCTGGGAGAAGCACAGAAAATACTCAACCACAGCCACTGCATTAGAGCAAGACCAGGTCACATAAACAGTGAGTTTTTCTGCCAAGGAAGAGTAGATATTTGCAGGACAGCAACTCACAGCTTTCTGCCAGCACCATCTCACTGGAGTGCAGGGGGTGTGGCAGCGTGTGTCAGGGAGGATGCTCTGACTTGAGGCAAACTGGAGAAACGGTGAAAGGTTCTTGACCATAGCACCCTTGGCTTGGCCCCTATTCAGCAATTGCAATCAGATGAGGATAGCCCTGTGAAGGGGCTTAACATGCCACGGGTGGCTGTGTCAGCCTGAAAATTTAGCAGCCACCTATACAGGAAGTTGGTTCAGAGTGTGGCACAATCGAAGCAATAAATTTGAAAGGCAGAGTGCCAGTGTGGACCTTCACTTTAAACTTGTCAGGTAAAAACCTACTCTGTTGATCGCAGGATGGTACCCATTAACTTCAGGAATCTTCTCTTTCTGGAGAACTATGTGCCCAAGCAGAGGAGGAGGAATTTAGAGTGGTTGGTGGTGTATTTTGGCAATTTGTCTACCCGCAGATTATCAGGGCCCTCTTTCTATTTTGTTCCTAACTTTCCTTCTCAATGCAGCCTCCTGTTGATTTTCTCTAATAACATCAGTCAGGGTGGGTTTTCTTGTAAACAATTGTGCTTTTGTGTTTCAACCCATGTTTCACTTTGAAATATGCTAAAGCTAAAGGAACATGTGAACAAATTACGCAAGACTGTGAGGACTGAGGGGAACTTCCCTCTGCAACTCTGTGAGAATCGCTGAGGCCCAAACACATATATTGCAACTAGGCTTTGGTCATAAGTTTTTCTCAACAGTTCTTCTGTACTTAGACTGACAGTATGTGAGAAAGTTCAGGCCTCAGTACTCTTTTGGTTACCAATGGTCCTAAATGCACACTTTTGTTTGCCTCTGCTGCAGCTCTTGCAGAAATATAGTTACCATGCTAATACACATGTGATGTGTGCTGTACCTGCTAGGCTCTGCTTCTGCAGTTCCTCCTGCAGCATAATTCAAGCCTGTGATGCTTTCTGCTGAGCCCCTTGGCTAGTTCCTCTTGTTTGTGTTTGTTGTAAAACTATCTAAGGAACTTCTGTGAGATGAGGTTCATGGTGTGGGTTTTGCTCTCCTCCACACCCACTGCTGGGTGCTCCAGAAGTTCTGATCAAATTCCAAGTTTGCTGCAGCACAGAGCCTTCATCAAGGGAAAGCACGCTGTATGCAAAGCATGTTGAAGTGCCCTCTTACGAAATGAGGTTTGACTTTCTGTGATATCAAAAAGAACACTAACCCAGAATTTAATATATCCTGGGAAATCATATTTCACAATCTAATGCCTGGAGCCCTTTTCTTTTTAATATGAGGATCAGAATTCTGATCTCTGTCATGGTTTGCCTAAGCTTTTTATGTTAAATGACAGTAAGTTAATAAGTACAAAATAGTGGGTGGTTAAGTACCGTTTAGCAGCCTAACACTGTCTAAATGGGAAAACTCTCAGCATAAGATAAGGAGCAAATTTAAAAGAGTAAAACGAAATCAGTGTAGCCACATCTTGCAGATATTCCCGTTTTGATATTAAACTAGATGGGGTTCTTTTAGCTTACTGTTTATGAAGGCTTTTAAACTAAATAGCGAGTCTTACCCTGCCTTATCCTGGAACAAAGGTCTATCCACGTAATGGAGTTGTGTTAATGCATCTCTAGCTGCTCAGCCATCTTGGTAAGATTGGTAAGCTCTCCTGTGAGGTGAGGAGAGCTACTGGAACTGTTGCCAGGGGACCTGCTGAAAAGAAAAAAGCTGACATGTGCTAAATGTGCAGTGACTTCTCTGATAACACGTGATAGTGCAGAACAATGGAGTGGGCAAACTTGATAAGAATTTCCAGTAGCTTTGCACTGAGGGAAAGGGGCTGCGATAGCTGTGCAGAAAGTGGCTTTCCATAGCCTGGCAAAATGACAGCTTTGGTGACATGAAAGGAGGGGAGTAGGTGCCTTCTGCCTGAGCAGACTGTTGAAGCCAAGGTGGAGATATCACACTGGGATACTGCCACAAAACCTGCTATGAGTGTTACCTGCTCCTGCCACAGGAGTAATAGTAACGATGGCAGGAAGATCACGTCAGACAAGGGGAATGTTAGTATAAATGATAATGGGGCTGTTTCTAAAGGCTTTTTGAAGTACCAGTAAAAGTACTTTTGTAAAAGAGTTGTGACTATAGCTGCTCTCATGATGAGAATGTAGCATCTCCTGTGGTAATCCTGCATGACTCTGTATCATCTTTTTCCACTGTCAGATGATACTGCACAGGATTGAAAATAATGTCATGTTCTTTGCCTAGATATGAACTATGCAACCCTGCCTGACCTAGCAGTCAGCTAGACTTAGCTCTTTGGAGTGATTTCTTTAAGGAGAAAACAATAATGGATAGATGATGAAGTTTGGTATGTCTTGGATTCAGGCAGACTACAAGAAATATCTATAAATCCCTATATATGTTGTGTGTCAATCAGCAGGAGAAAGTTTCCTGGCTGATTGTACTTCTTTCTAGCTAGACCTGTTATCCAGAGCTCTTTATTAGATTTTTCCCAAAGTATTGCTACAAATCCTTCTCTGCTGTGCTTTACTGGTCTTCTCCCATATATGCAAGACTCCAACTTGCTCTTTTCTTCCTTCACCTGACACACTTACATTTACATTTAAATTCCAGGGAAAACTCCTCAGGCTGCTTGGCTTGATTCATATTTGTGATTATTTCACAGAATATTTTGCTGGTGTTTTGTATCACCCGAGTTTCCTGTTGCATTAAACAGTTTAACTCTTCATTCCATGGGTCCTGGAAATGCAGCTTTGGTGGGCTTGTGTGCTGGCACAGCACAACTGTTTGAGGTGAAAAGAGGTGAAAAATTCAGACCATGGAAACACTTGAAGGTCCTTCCTAGACTAGACAGAGAAATGTAATGTCCTTAATAAGGGTTAGAGCATCATCCAGAAGCTGATCTTTTACAGAGACTGCATGGGAACAGTATGCAACCATTTTAAAGTGTACCAGAGCATACCAGTACTGTTAATGAGTGTGAAAAATGAAGGGGCTTTTAGGACAATTTCAGGTTCTCTGCACTGCATTGTTGGATGGAATAAAAAGGTCCATTGAGGCTCAACATCTCTTCTTGGGTGAGATTCCACTAGCTCAGTGGGTCTCTGCTTAGTAAGAGAAACCTTGATCTGCTGCTGCATATGGATAGATGAAATACAGAAATATTGTGATATCAGAGTGCTCCAAGGATGAATGCCCACACCATGATGCTACGACTTGGACAACTCTGTAACTGATGTTAGCCGATTTTAAAAAAGTCGCATTGTAAAAAGCAAACAAAAACATTCTCTTATTTTTTTTTTCTTTTCAAACTGCCTCAAGAAGATCTGAATTATATGAAGTTGGAAGGTTCAAGTGTGACTCAACTCATTGTTTTCATTCTCTCATTTTGGCAGCGTGCAGTAATTCCAGATGTTATTTCTTTGACCACACGGAAAAATTCTTATTAGAAAAGGGGGTGGGAGGGAGGAAAAGGAACTGTTTTCCTGCATTTGGTACACTTTTAAAGCTATGCTGATATTGCACAGACAGTGCTTATGTGCAGCAGGCACTAAGGCTAGCTGGAGGCATGCCCGGGAAGAGACAGCCCCAAGATAAAAGGCCCTGTGTTACAGGGGAGAAAGGAGAAGAAAGCCAAAAGCAGCTAGTTAGTTCAGTGAAATGGTGTTCTGTCATTCTAGGACTCATTTGTTGGGAACTGTGAGGCCAGGACAAATGGGGAATTTACCCTGAACCCACTATAGTGAGGAAGCCTGGAGAATTATAGTATCATGTCAAAGACAGAATGAATGTTTTTCTTGCACTGTGACCATGGGGGAATATGTAGTTAGCTCACAAACAATGTCTTGCTTTGGATAGAAAAAGGATTCATGTCTACTTGGATGATGCGCTTTTAGAGCACATGAATCCACTTACTTTGCTTGTCTCACCTAGCATTTCTCAGCTTAGGGAGAAATGGAGAAGGCCCTTTTAATTTTAATCATTAGAAGGCCCCTCTAATTTAATAGAGGATAGAGGCTTGTGTGTTATGGTAGCACGACTTTTCAAGGTGAGTCCAATCTCTCCTTTTCCTTTTTTGGAGTCTCCTTCAGGATCCAGGAATTCCAGAGGTTTGAACTTGTGCTAGAGGAGCTAAAGAGCAACCCATTTCTGCAGTTTCCAGCCCAAGGTGGAAACAAAAAGTGGTGGGCTGGATCACATAGCTACAGTGCCTCCAGCCAACATGGGGTAGTCCTTGGCTGAGCAAAGTTGGTCCATGGCACAGCTCATGTCCCATCAGGAGAAGAGCCCTCAGGATGTGTTCACAGCCCTCCCTTTCAAGCCAAACTGCACCTTGTACCATCACTTGTGGCTTGCTCTTCCAACCCAGCAGAATACTTGGGAGCATAAACATATAAGCTGAGCACTCTTCAGATTTAGTAAAATAATAAGTAGGACATAGAAGATCACCGACTCTTTCTGAATTATTGTGCAGAGTACTAAATCTTATTAATAAAAGCTGGTCTGGTGAATGCACTTAGAGCAGCAGGCTCAGAATAAAGCATGCAAGAGGGAAAATTAGTGTGCTTCTGAGAACTGTAGGTTTGCCCTCAACTTTTGCATAAAAGACCTCATTGACATCTCCTTATGAGGACAAGTTTTGGAGTCTTCTCACTCTTCAGAGAAAAAATAAAACCTATTCACTATGAAAAGAAAGGTCAGTCTGCATCTAATTGATTGGCTTGCCATGGTTTACCTCCCCACCCCCTGCCCAGTGCACAAGATGCAGCAAAATGTCACAATGTTAGTAAAAAAGAGAAGGGCTTTCTGTCTGTAGGTGGTTCAGTACTGAGAGTGCCGAGAGGATGAAAAAAAAAAGGTCTGTTGGGTTTCTTGTTGGTAAAAGTGAGAACTCTTACTGGAAAATAATTTTTTTGTGATTAGTTGGTGGTAAGCCATGACTAATGCTCATTGTGCCAGTATGTGCTTGTGTTTGGTTACCAGGTCCCTCCTGCCCCCTTTGCTTGTTCTACATAGTTGATAGAGCCTGCTAAAACTTGTACTGTAAGGTCTTTGGTTCAGGGACTACTTTTTCAAGATGACTTGCACATTCCTTAATGCAGTAGGGGTCCTGGCTCGGGACTAAAGACATTAGGATAGCAAAAATAGTAAATTCAGTGGTGGTTCTTGGTTGCACTGACCTTTGCAGCATCTGGGTCACTTCAGTTTTGGGATTCTCGGGACCCAGAGCTGATGTTGGGTTTCATTCAGGGAGTGGAAGCCAAGTCTCCAGCTATGTTCATTGTGAAGTTTTCAAAATGGAAAACAATTGTTGATTCAAGTCCAAGACATTTTCTGGCTCCGGTAATCTTGTGTTCAGCATAATCACAATTAAATACATTCAGTATTGGGTTTAGGGGCTTGGTGGGATGTATTGTGTTAGAAGCAAGAGAAAACAATGCATTTGTTACTGGGTTTTGATTTATTTTAGACTTACTTGGGGTTCTCTGGTTTTGTGGATAACCCTGAGTATCTTCCTGCAAAGCTAACACTGATTGCTTTACTTTTCAGTAAAAATAAGAATGAGAGAGAAGGCCCCACATAAATTTTCTCTCCTTCAGGTATTCCAGAAAGTTCTTGCCCTACTAAGCTCCATCTGGC
>VYZT01016547.1:0-13840 GCA_013400735.1 Pomatostomus ruficeps
TTATTATTATTATTATTATGAAATAAATTATGCCTGCGAGGAGCTCCTGCAGCCTCCACGCTGCATCCAAAGGTGCACAGCAATCCATTAACATCACCGAGAGACAGGCAGCACCGCAGGAGGAAAAACCAGAGGAGAAAAAAAAATCACAAGAGGTCAGATATCTTCAGTGAAATCAGAAAATTAAGGAGAGAAGCCGGGAAAAAAATGAAGGGGAAAAAAAAAATTATTGAGTGCTGCAACTTCTTTCCTTTGGGTTTTTGTGGGTTTTTTTAATATTTTTTGGTGGTTTTTTTGTTTGTTTGTTTGGGTTTTTTGGTTTTTTGTTTCTTTTTTTGTTGTTTTGTTTTTGGTGGTTTTTTTGTTTGTTTGTTTGTGGGTTTTTTGGGTTTTTTGTTTGTTTTTGTTTGGTTGGTTGGTTGTTTGGTTTTTGTGGGATTTTTTGTGGGTTTTTTGTTTGTTTTTTGGGGGGTTTTTTGGTGCCGTTTTGGCGATGCTTTCTAAGCCCACACACTAAATTAAAAAGAGCTGACAGAGGCTCAGTTTATGGGATTTTGGGAAGGAATTCCTCCCTGGCGGGCTGGCAATGCCTTGGCCCAGGCTGCCCCATCCCTGGGTGTCCCAGTGCCCACGTCCTGCAGCCCTGGGGGAGCCTCCTCCCTGCAGGAGCAAACCTTCCCTCATTCAAGTGCTCCCCGTTCTCCCAGGAAAGTCCCTTTTGCCCCAGAAGTGCTTTAATATCACACCAAACACATGCTCCGAGTTTGCAGCCTGCTCTGTTACCATCCTTGATGAAAGGAACACTTCTCCCTCCACCTTTTGAAATGGTTTTCCATCCCCTCGGCAACACCTTGGGCTAGAGACAGACTGAAAAAAGAACAGCTGCTTTTTTATTTTTCCTTTTTTTTCTTTCTTTTTTTTTGGCTTGTTTTGAGCTTTTAAAGAAAAGAATTTCCCCCCGCCTCAAGATTTCTCTCCCTTCTGCTGGATTTCAAGTTCTGCAGCTCGCTCTGCCGCTGCTCAGTGCCGAGCAGGGGCTGCCTGGGCTGGTTTTTAAGGGTAACTGGGCGATCTCAGCAGGGAAGGTGCAGCCCCTGCCATGCCCACCCCTCGCTGCTTCAGGTCTCTGGTGCAACTTAACGAGTGCAGGTAATTTTTCGTTATTTTAAAAAATTATCAGCAGTGATTCGGTGTGAAAAGACATCATGGAAAAGAAGGAGATGGAAACGAAGGACTTCAAACGAGTCCCAGAGAGGCTACCAGGGCTGGAGCCAGGCTGGGAGAGCTGAGAATGCTCAGCCTGGAGAAGGGAAGGCTCCAGGGAGAGCTCAGAGCCCCTTCCAGAGCCTGAAGGGGCTCCAGGAGACCTGGAGAGGGACTGGGGACAAGGGCTGGAGGGCCAGGACCCAGGGAATGGGTTTCAGAGAGCAGATTTAGATTTAATGTCCTCGCTGTTAAAATTCCAGATACAGGAGTGATGCTGGGTGCTCGAGAGCCAAGCACAGCGGTGTGAGAGATAAAAGTGAAATATCTGGCTGGGATCCAGGGCACCGGAGGCAATCCTGGCGGGATGGAGCCGTTCATCCCGGCCGAGAGGGGGAGGCTGGGCCGGGAGGCTGCAGCAGGAGAGGGTGAATGGTTTTATGGGCTCTGATACTTAATGGTCCAACTGGAAATGACACGAAAGTCCCTGATTTCCAAGGTGACTGATCTGAGCTGTCTCAGAGCCTCTGTTATCAGCAGCCGCTCCTGCATCCTCCCGGCGCGTCCCTGAGAGCTCCGGGGGCAGCCGGACTCCAGCGCTGGCCCCCGTCCAAACCCCGCAGGCAAAGGCTGATCTTGGCCAAGGTTCTGCTCCGCAGTGTGGAATCCAAGAGCTCCTTCATGCTGCCTGACCCGGGACCAGAGACAGCCTCATTCCACAGCTGCTTTTGCTGCTCAGCCCCAGCTTCTCCGAATCTGAGTTGGGTTTTTTTTCCTAGGGAGTTCCTTCTTTCTCTTTTACTGGAGGAAGTTTTCTTATTCCAGGTCATGAAACCAAAGGTGTGAGCAAAGCTGTTCTTCCCTGCTGGGAGGACACAGCAGATTCCCACCGAGCTTTTCTTGGACATATTAGACAGACTCCGGGGATGAGCGGGAGTCAGCCTGGATCACCCTTCCTGCAGGAACCTTCTCCACCAGGAGGGCACCTGAGCCTTCTCCTTACCCAGGGGCCTTCAGACCTCCAGTCCTTGGGTTCTCCCACCCTTGGGTGAGGCACGGGGAACCCTGGGCTCCAACAGCTCAGCCCGAAGACTGAAAACACCCAAAGCAGCGGGATGGAAATCGCAGGAAGGGCCCTCCAGCTTTCCAGTGCTAACTGCCAGCAGGCCAGTTCCGTCCATGGCTCTGATGATTTAATTGCTGAGCTGCTGAAGGGACAAGTGACCTATTATGGATCATTGTTTACAGCTAATTAGTTCAGAAATCCCTATCATTCCGCCTGTCACGCTCAGGGGCAAACTCGCTCTGCTGCCCTGGCTCTGGAACACCCAGACACCAGGAAAAGCTGAGCAAAGACACGGCCAGGGACAGCACAGGCCTGGCTGGGCAGCAGGACAAAGCTCTGAGGTGAAGGGGGTCACTGAGAGAGAAACCAACAGCTCAGAGGGGAAAAAACACCTGAGGGAAGGAGCTGTGGAGGTGCTGGCAGAGCAGATGGGAGAGGAGGATTCGGGAACCCGTCCAGCACAGCTCAGACGCCATTAAATGGAGCTGCCGGGGAACTGGGTGGGGATGGAAGGGCGTGGGGAGGGTCCCAGGTGGGAGAGATTCATCCCTGATGCTTCGGAAAGGGGAACTTTGCCTCCTGAGGGGCTCCAGAGCAGAGCCAGAGGAGGGAGGTGAAGGATCTCTGAGAGGTTTGGGATCTGGGAATAAATAAAAGGAATGTGGAGGGAACACTGCAGGACATGAATGCGGCTGGGCTGAGAAGGTACTCAGGGGAATTTTGTGTTTTTCCTGGAAAACGGGGTTCTCCCCGCCCTGGGGACAGCAGGGTTGAATGGGACGTGGTTCCATGAGCACGGATAACACGGAACACCAGGCCAGCATTATCCGGGCTGTTACCTGGAGATAAAGGGAATTAAAGCAGGGGAGCACCAGCAGCTTAAACCCAGGCCTGCCCTTGACTCGCACAATATATTTCAACAGCCTCATAAAAAGATCAGGGGATTCAGTCAGGCATGAATAGTTACAAGCATGAAAGAATGGCGGCATTATATTTATTATTAAAGCCCTTTGAAAGCCCCCTTATTGCAGATGGATTCGGAGCCTCTGGGGAAAGTCAGGGACAGGATATTTAGCAAAAATGTTATTAAAAATAGAAATTGTTTCCTATGTGTTAACCTTACTGCCTGGGGGGAAATCACTTAGGCGGTGTTAGCGGAGAGCACGGTTATGGGATCGTTATGGAAAACCGCGCACGAGGTTTCCGGGATGGCAGCCAGGGTCCTGCTGCCAGGGGAGCGGATCCACCTGTGCCTGCAGCCTCAGCAGGGCAGGAAGGGTTTTCCTCGGCCCAGGCTGTGCTTCCTGCGGCAGCTCGGAGCTCCAGGAGCTGCTCCCATGGATCCACATGTGTGGGGAAAGAGCAGAAGGAACATGGGAAGGTGGAAGTGATGCCTTGGAGGCATCAGAAGTGTCCCAGGCCAGGCTGGGTGGGGTTTGGAGCAGCCTGGCCTGGTGGAAGTGTCCCTGCCCACAGCAGGGGGTGGGACGAGGTGATGCCAAAAGTCCCTTTCCACCCCAAACCCTCCAGGGATTCTGTGATGTTATTCTGGGAATGGAATTCCTGGCATGGACACCCAGAAATTCATCAGTTTATCAATCTATCAGTTTATCAATTAATCAATTTATCAATTTATCAATTCATCACCGTCCTGTGCCAACTCTGCAGCTCCCAGGTGCCCCCAGTTCCCCCTCCCTGGTCCGGGGGGGTTTGGGACTTGTGGCCAAAGGGCAGCCTGTGGGATGCCACCATGGATTGCTTGGCGCTGCAGCTCCAGCCGGGATGACAGAGAGTCCTTTTTCCCACCTGGGGCTGCTCAGCACCTGCAAAAGGGTTCAGTGGTGACAAATTGGTGTTTTCTCTCAGGAAAGCTCCTCTGCCCCCCAGGTGTGATCCCCCCTGCAAAGCTCTTTGAGAAATGCGGCTCCCGAGGCCGTGGAAACGCCAGGGGAACGCTGAGCCGATCCCACTGTGTCCTGTGTTCCTCCTGGGACACATCTCCGGGAAGATGGGCAGATATCAAACATTCATCACAGGCACTCGTCCCTTTAACGGCTGACACTGGTGCGGCAAAACAGTTTTTGATCGCTTGAGCGGAATGTCACCGCAATCATTGCCTGGAATGTGATTTTGCCTTAGAAAAAAACAGGGAAGGAGGATGAAAAATGGGACTCGAAGCTCTCCGTGCCTCAGCAAAGCTGGCTCTGAGGTTTGGCTGCAAGCATCAGATCTCAGCAAATTCTGTAAACTCCCCCTGCCCCCCCCCGCCTGTATTTGGATATTTTCCTCTTCCTTAATGATATTCCATCAATTACATAACTCCGCAGATCCCCGGGATCGGGCTGAGGGAGTTCAGCTTCATTATCAGGGCAGTTACTGTCCTTTGGAGACGGAGCTAATGGCCATTTGTCTTCTTCAATTCAATTAACAGCAACCCTCTCTGGACACCGCGTCGGCCGTGCTCGGTGACACTCTGGGACATCCCCTCCTCCACCAGGACGTGACCCCCATCTCGTCAGACGAGCCCTGGCTCCTCTCTCGCCAGCTCCCTGCCGTACATTTCAGCAGCACGTCAGGAGATGGCACAGTAAATTATCCCAGAATTAAACCGGGCAGGGCGAGAGCCAAGAAAAATCCATTTATCGATGGCCATTCCCACTCTGAAGTGCTTGAGGAGGTTGACAAGACAGGAACATATCTTCCCTGACCAGCTGAGAGGACTCTTCCCAGGAAGGACAAGGTCACATCTTCCTGAAAGAGATGAAGGTTGGGAAGATGAAGACCGAGGGAAGAGTTTTGACATTTTCAAAGAGATCGGAGCCACTCCAGAACATCAGTTGGGACTTTTTGGCAGAGCTATTGATCATGGAGCCTGAATCCCCCTTATCCCTGATCTCTATGGATGCTCCTGTCACTGAGGAGCCTGGAGCACATCCCTCTGTGCCATTCCAGCACGGGAACAATCCCCTCACAGCTGCAGGGATGGGATGTTTGGGGCTGTGGGTTAATGGATGGACTCCGTGCCCTTCGAGGGCTTTTCCAACCCCAGTGATTCCGTGCAGCTCTCCAGCAAGAGGGGGCTTTTCCAACCCCAGTGATTCCGTGCAGCTCTCCAGCAAGAGGGGGCTTTTCCAACCCCAGTGATTCCGTGCAGCTCTCCACCAGGGGGACTTTTCCAACCCCAATGATTCCCTGCAGGGCTCCATGGAGAGCAGAGGGTGCAGGGCAGCCACTGCCATGAACGAGCCCCTCTCTGCTGCTCCCTGGGGGAGATTTGAATGGGAAGCGTTAATTGCTGGCGAATCTCTCTGGTGGCAACTGGAGCTGTTCTAGAACAGCTCTTACACCGAGGAGGGATCGGCTGATAATCCATGGATGCAAAGAGTGTCTGGATTGCTGGGAGTGAAGCTGGGGGAGTCTCCTCCCGCACAAGAGCCTGCAGGAGCCAGGGGGAGAGCTCCCGGTGCAGGCTGTGAGCTCAGGAAATGTGTTCCTGTGGGACTGGGTGCTTCCTTGGAAGTCTGGCCATGCCAGCAGGAGGTGACCACCCCACTGGTCTGGCTGAAGCCCCCCGTGGTCAGCCTATCCAGGGTTTGCTCCCAAAAGGATCCAGCAGCACCCAGTGCTGGGTTTGTCACCGTGTCCCTCTGCTCTGACACCAGCGAGATCCATCCCCGTGCCCCTGGAGCAGGCCCAGCCCGCGCCACTCCCGCTGCGAGCAGCAGTGATGGGATCGCTGGGATGGAACAAGATTGATCACCTGCTCCTGGAGAGCGATTGCTGCTCGCTGTGCTCGGTAAATAACGTTCTGCTGGCATCGCCGGGGACATGGGGACATCATTAACCCGGGAGACAGCGGCACCGTTTAACCTCCCGCGGGCTCACCCAGCTCTGACCGGCGCTGCTGGGCACTCAGCGAGTCCTTCAGGGACAGGGTGGGACATTCAGTGAGTCCTTCAGGGACAGGGTGGGACACTCAGCGAGTCCTTCAGGGACAGAGTGGGACACCCAGCGAGTCCTTCAGGGACAGAGTGGGGCACTCAGCAAGTCCTTCAGGGACAGGGTGGGACACTCAGCGAGTCCTTCAGGGACAGGGTGGGACGCTCAGTGAGTCCTTCAGGGACAGGGTGGGGCACTCAGCGAGTCCTTCAGGGACAGGGTGGGGCATTCAGTGAGTCCTTCAGGGACAGGGTGGGCTCGGGATGCCCAAATCCCCACGGGGGAAGGAGGAACGGGGTTTGGTACCAGGCAGAGAGCGGTGCCGTGCTGGGGAGAAGCCCTGAGCAGCTCCAGCTGAGCAGCCTCTGGAGGGACGCCACGGTCACTCAGGGCTGGCTGGGTCGTGCTGGTGACAAGTGACAGGTGCCAGCTGCTGGGCACATTGGGCCGTTTCCCAGCTCTTGGGCACAGCCAGGGCCCCTCACAGGGCTGGGGACAAGCAGAGCTCTCCCCATGTGCGATCTCCTCCCTTCCCAATCCTCCTCAGCGCCGAGGGCTCAGGACTCAGACTCATCTGCTGCTGCCTCCTCACTCTGCTTAATAACTCCTGACTGCTCCTTCGCCGTGCCTGTGCCTGAAACGTTGGATTTATTAATGCATTTTTAATTAGCAAACTCATTCTCCGGGGGAAGGTGTCTTGCATCTTAACGACCTTTGCTTTGAACCTTTGCCAGGGAGAGTTTTATACCACAAACCTCAAGCTGCAGCCGAGTTTCCTGACCCTCAGGAGGGGAGGGATTTGCTCCGTGGGTGCAGTCCCAGTGAGTCCAAGGAGGGAAGTTACAGCACTCCAGGCCCAGAAAACCCACAGACCTGTGCACAGTGAGAGAAGTGCTGCCAGGAGAGGCTTTTTGGAGCTCAGCAGTGGGGTTTTGGCAGTGCCAGGACATGGGGAGATGTCTGAGGACATGTCCAAGTGTGTGGGGACAGCCAGGAGCCAGCCTGGCTGCTCCCCAGCCCTCTGCAGCTCAGGGACACGGTTATTGTCACTTGGAGCCTCATTCAGGCTGGTTCAGGACCCAGTTCCTCACTGAGCTTCTCCAGGAGGTGCTTCTGCAAGCCCCACATTCCCAAATCTGTCCCTGGCATCAGGGGCCAGCAGGAAGGCGTGGTGTTTCCTCGGAGTTTGTGACATTTTAATCAACTCTTGCAGACAGAGTTACACATTTAAACGCTTTGCTGTTCCCTCCAGCTCTCCCCAGGCGTTTCATGGTTCCAGCACGGTCTCAGTGTTCTCTGTGCTCCTCCAGCCTCAGATTTCCTTCCAAACTGGCCGCGACAATTGAGATGTTCCAAGAGATGTTCCCACCGTCCCCAGCCCAGCTCTGAAGCCATTTCCCACCTCTGGGAGGAGCAGGGGCTGAACCCATTTCCTCCTCTCCCGTGCCTGGGGAAGGGTAGGGGAACTGCTGGCAGCTTGGTGGTTTATTTCCACACAGCTCCGCAGCTCCAGCCCTTCCAGAGGCGTTCCCAGCGCCAGCTGTTCCCGGCTTTCCTGGCTGCTCTGCCACACAAGCTGTCAGTGGTGCCATTTGTCTCCATCCTCCCTGAAAGCACGTCCCAGTGGCACACGAGTCCCAGCAGCAGATCCTTTCCCACGCTGGAAGGGAATGGCACGGTCTCCAGAGGAGCAGGACCTGGCATGGAAATCCCTTCCTGGCGGAGAGAGGCAGATGCTGAGTGTTCCTGCAGATACGGAGTGTGCAGGAGGGGTTTGAGCTCCACGGAGCCTCCCGATGAGCATCCAGCCCACGCTCGGCTCCTCAGGATCACCGTGCAGGGCAGCAGTGTGGGCACAGCTCCTGGATCCCCCTCCAGCCTCCCTGCTCATCAGGAATTGTTCCTCGTGCTGCTGGGGTCGCTTCAGTGCCTTCAGCTGTGCTTTAAGGACTTGGACAGCAGCTCAGGAGCTGTTGCTGGCTCGATCCTCCCCTTTAGGTCTCCCTTCTCAGAGGAGAAGCCCAAGCCTGGCCCTGGACTCCAGCAAGGGCCCTCCCTGGGTCCTGCAGAGCTGCAGGGGCTCTGAGGCAAAGGGCACAGGACCGGGAATGGCTGGAGCTGGGCGAGGGGAGGTTTGGGATGGATCTCAGGGAAAGGTTCTTCCCGCAGAGGGTGCTGGGCACTGCCCAGGCTCCCCAGGGAATGGTCCCGGCCCCGAGGCTGCCAGAGCTCCAGGAGCCTTTGGACAGTGCTGCCAGGGGTGCCCAGGGTGGGATTGTTGGGGGTCTGTGCAGGGCCAGGAGCTGGATCCATGATCCCTGTGGGTCCCTTCAGCTCAGGAGATTCCATGATCCTGTGGAAGAAAGATGAATTCAGAGCCTTTTCTCTCCCTCCTTCCTGCAGGCAATGGTTTGACACAGCTCAGTTTCCTGGGATTTCCCCAGCCCTTGTCAGCCGTGTCACTCTCCACCCTGTCCCTGCAGGAACAGCCGGATTCACCAGCAGCACCCCTGGAGGGGCACCAGGTGTCCTGCAGAGCCCGGCCAGAGGCCACAGCCCCAGCCTGGGGACAGGACCCAGAGCCACTCCCCATGTCCCTGGCCAGCCTGGCCAGCACGCACTGCAGAGACAGCACTCCCAGGCCTCCCAGAAGGAGCCATTCATTATGTCCCTTGTCCCTTCGCACAGCCCCTGCTCTCCTGCATCCCCAAGTGCTGATATCCCGTGGTTTTTCTGATCCAATTTATCAGCAGGCTGTTTCCCCCAGTCAGCAGCTGCCCTGCGCTCAGGCCTCTGACGGATCGATCGGTGCCGAGCCCTCCGCGGTGCCACTTGCCAGCTCCCTGAGCTCCAATTCCCGCCTGGCTCAGCGAGGTGTGGGGAGGGGAGGGCAAAGCCTGGAGGGACAGCGAGGGACAGGGCAGCTGAGCCCTGCGAGGGCTGGGAGGGGGGTCAGGACAGCATTCCCAAGCTCTGCATTCCTTAGGAATCGCCCAGTTTGGCACCACAGCACCTCCTGCTCTGCCCACCTGTCGGGATTGAGTGAATTCCACTTTGAGCTCTGCCCCTCCACCCCACAGCTCACCAGCCAGTCCCACTCCAGCCTGGCAGTGATTCCAGACCCGGTGTGGTGTCCCCACGCCACAGGCAATGGGAAATGCATGTAGGAAATGCAGGAAGTGCAGTTAAGGTCTCCCTGCTTCTCCCTGCCGAAAGGGAGGCTCAGGGTGAAGCATTTCAGTGAGATGGAAGCTCCTCTTTGGCTCAGGGTGAAGTATTTCCGTGGGATGGAATCTCCTCTTTGGCTCAGGGTGAAGCATTTCCGTGGGATGGAAGCTCCTCTTTGGCTCAGGGTGAAGTATTTTGGTGAGATGGAAACTCCACTTTGGCTCAGGGTGAAGCATTTCCGTGGGATGGAAGCTCCTTTTTGCTGCATCCCTGTTCCACTCCGAAAGGGGAAAGGTGGAAAGATGCCCAGTGAGCCCAGGGGAGCCCAGGAGCTCCCCACCAGTGACTGCCCGGAGAACCTGGCGGGCATCACTGGCGTTTAACCACCTGAACAACCAGCAGGGACAATCAGCACTTCCCCTGCTCCCCTTGGAGAGAAGGACACAGCACCGTGGCAGGCGTTCGTGAGCAGGAAAACACCTGGGGTCACCACCCAGCCGTTTTCACTCTTGGGCTCCTTAATGGATTTCTTCCCACCCTGCTCTTCCCCCTGCACACGCAGCTGGCCCAAGCTCTGTTTTCTCAACCGGCAAGAGCCTTCCCCGAGTCCTCAGTTAGACACAGAACCTCTTCAGGAGTGAGACAAAGCTCCCAGAAGTGGTTCCATGGCTTCTGAGACACAGAGCTCTCCTCCTCCCAAGCACTCTCCTGACAAACGCTCCTTCCCCAGCTTCCCAAGTGCATTCTCAAACCAAAGCCACAGCTCCAAGAGGTGACCTGGACGCAAGACCGGCCTCCTGCCCCACTCTGCTGCTCTGCGTGGAGGAGACCTCCAAGGGAAGCAAAAGGAAGTTTCTATCCATGTTCCCACTTCCATGGTGAAAATCTCCTGACTTTTGGGGAGGTGGATATCTGGAGGGGCAGGATACCTCAGGGGTGGCAGGGATTTGCTCATCAAGGAGGAGGAAAGAACCGGTATCAGCAAGGTCTCCCAGCTTAATCTCGTGTTTAAGGACAAAGCACTCACCTCCAAACGAAAGCAGCACCAGGGAAGAGTCAGGAAGGAGACAGAAGTGAAGCGTTGTCATTGGGAAGATTGGGACAGACTTGATGAGCCCCGCGCTGGAGCTGCCACCTCTCAGCACAGCGCGGGGAGGTGAGGAGCGTTAGTTATGCACTGTCATGGTGCATTAAATAAAGGTGGCTGCCCCCGGGCCCTCCTTCCCCGAGCCCTTCACCCCGCTCCCCCTGGGAGCGTCATTAGAATGGCACAGCAGCCTCGGCCCCCCCGGGGTCACGGCACCCGGAGCTGTGAGCTCAGCAGAGTCCGGGCAGCTCTGCAGAGCGCAGCAGAGTGACAGCCGAGGTCCCTGCCCTCTGCATTAGCTTGATTTTAATTTGGAGCCGCGCTGTTCATTACCTCCATCACACCCCGGCTCCGCTGGCTGCCTTGGAGCTCTGGAGCGCTGCTGGCTCGGGCCAGAGCCTGCTGCCCCATCCCTGCTGCCCCATCCCTGCTGCCCATCCCTGTCCCAGCGCTGACCCCCAGGCACGGCCTTTTGCCCCCGCAGATCCCAGGGACGTGCTGGGACACGGCTCCTCCACCACACCCGGCGACACTCGTGCTGGCAGGGCTGGACACACCCGGGGATGTTCCACCCGTGCCCATTCCCTTGCATGAAATGCTTTAATTCACTGCAGGACGGAGCCAGGGGGATGCGAGCAGGGAGTTTGCCACCAGAGAAGTTTCCAGGAGCCAGTTCAGCTGCTGGAAGTTTATAGAACCATGGCAGTAGTACCTGGAAGTAGAACCTTATAGGAACTGTAAGGAGTCCAAGGGCAGAAGTTTCATATTCTGGAAAGCAGCCTCTGGCTCCAGGAATGAGCTGGAGCAGCTGGAGTGTCCCTGGTCAGCCTGGAGTCCCTGGGCCCAGAGCTGTTCCAGTGGCTTTTCTGCCCAGCTTCCCAATTGGAAAACCTCAGAGGAGCTCCTTGGCTCAGGAGCAATCTCTTCTCTTCCACCCCAAGCAGCTGTGGCTGTCCCCTCCCTGGAAGTGGCCAAGGCCAGGCTGGATGGGGCTTGGAACAACCTGGAAAGTGTCCCTGCCTGTGCCAGGTGAGAGGGACAAGTCTGTCCCTTCCAACCCAACCCATTCCATGATTTTGTGATGCTCAGCCCCTGTCATAAAGCTGGGGTTCTCCTCCCAGCACTCCCCATCAAAGGGACGCTGGGAGAGAGCTGGAAATGGAGGAATTTTTCAGCAGCTTCTCCCCATGCATTTGAGCAGCTGCTCCCATCTTTCCCTGGCCCTTTTCCTGGGAAGAAAGGCTGGGCAGGCTGGTATTTCTATAAATCCCTGGTATTTATCCACAAAGGAATCACTGCCCTAGGACAAACCAAACCAGGAGCCTCCCCTCGGAGGTGCAGCACAGTCTGGGACTCTGCTGTCCAAGGGGTCATTTCCCAGTGGGTCAGTGCTGGAGCTGGAAATTCCTTTCCAAAAGGGAATGAAGTCCCCCTGCCTCCAGCTGGGGAGCTGCTGGAGAGATCAAACCCACAGCACCGCACAAATCAGGAGGAAACTGGCAATGGGGCTGGAGCTCACCTTCCAGACAGGTTGATGTAAGAAAGATTTTCTGCTCTCCTTTGCTACAAAGGAGGAAGTTTTGAAATCTAATCTTTCCCAGGGAGAAAAAAAACCCCTGCTCGTCTGCAGCTCCTGCCACTTCAGGTCCATATATTTACAAGGGTCCTTGAGCGGAGACAGGGCAATTTGCTGGGATGAACATTCACGGAGCCGAAGGAGCAGGCACATCAATGCGCCCTCCACGTCAGCCAGAGGCCACTGCCTTGGATTCCCACTCCTGTGGGGAGCCAGGGGACACCCGGGACAGCACAAGGGTTGTGAGTCTGTGGAGTCAGGACAAAGCAGCAGCCAGGAGAGAGCAGAGCCGGGAGCAGGGAGAGCTTGGACGAGGATCTTTGCCTGCTGGAGTTGAAGTATCCACACAAGCCGTGCACGGAGAGCTTATCCCAGGAAAGCCCTGCTCTCTGTAGCCGTGCTGGGAGAGCTGAGCCACCCCTCACACTCACATTTCCCTTCCGTGGGAATGGAGTGTGGGATGGTCACACTGGAAACCCGGCGGAGGCACCTGAAGGAGTTTGGGGCAGTGGTGCAGCCCCGGTGCAGGATTCTCCTCCAACACTGAGAAGAAACCAGAGCTGAAGCCCTAAAGCCACCGGGGAAGAATGTTCCATCTGCATCTCCTCGTTGCAGATGGAACATTCTTCTCCAGATCAGCTCTGGAGAAATTCAGTTTTTCATCGTGACAGAAACTGAGAAGAACCTTTGAGGAGTCCTACCCAAGCCTTTTGGCCAGCCCGGAGTCCTCCAAACAGGGCAGACCACAAAGTGATTAAAATGTAAAATCAGAGCCCAAACGAAAGCCCAGACGCTCAGCCCAGGCTTGTGCCTTGTGCCAGCGCAGCCACGGGGACATCAAGACCCAGGTGGTGGCTTGGGGTTCCCAGCTTCACCCACGGAGCTCTGGTCCCACTGGGGGAGCTCCGCTGGGACCTGTGGATCTCCCAGGCGAGCCTGGAATGCCTGGTGCAGCAGGGGATGGGCAGGGAGGACAGTCCCCAAAGCTCCTCAGAGAGGAGCTGCTCGGACCAGAGCCAAGCAGGGAATTTGGAGATCAATGGTTCTGTCTGCCGAGAGCAGGCGTGAAAAACAACCTGATCAGTGAAACTTGCAGAAACTTTTGGGGGGAAATCAGTTATACCGGCGCAGTCGACAATTAAAGAGCATTCTCCAGCAACTATTTTTCACCCAAATTACTTTTCAGCCCCTCCATTCAAGCACGTAAGATGTATGTTCATCAATAAACACAGAGATTCCTTCCCCGTCCCACCAACACCGCGCTTTCTGGACAGACCCTGCAGCCAGGGAGGTGGGAAGCACCACAGCAGCCCCTGAAACCCCCCGGATAATGAGGAAAATCCTCGCAGGCAGCGTTAACAGGATTGCAGTTGTCTGCTTTAATATGAATGTATTTATGTATTGTTAGCGCGATTTGGCGAAGCTGTTTCCTCTGCTTGCAGAAGTCTGGATTTAGCAAATATTGGCTGGTTAACTATGTTGTTCCTTAGCAACCCTAATTGGATTTCAAACGGGAGATTTTGTTTTGGAAATATTACCTGTATCGCTTAGCGCTGTGAAATAACTTCCTGCCTTCCTCGCGCGGATAAACCCAATCAGCGCTCCCCAATCCGCCAGGGTTCCGGCTTGTTTACCCTCTCCGATGGCGGGAGCTGACAGATTCCCTCCTCCCCCAGCCAGGACCCTGATCTTTTACCAGGATTGGAATTCCAAGAGTGGCACGAGCTGCTGCTGCAGCCCCCAGCGTGACTGGCAGCCCCTTGGTGACACCGTCCCCAGCCACGGTGGCACTCACAGAATC
>VYZT01016557.1:0-18497 GCA_013400735.1 Pomatostomus ruficeps
TGACATAAAAGTAGAAATTCACTTATACATGTATCCTGGCATTATTAGGCATGTTCGTATCCATACTGGAGAGAAGCCGTATAAGTGCGATGAATGTGGGAAGAGTTTCACTGTAAAATCCACTCTGGATTGTCATGTTAAAACACACACAGGTCAGTAAGGTTTTGAACGTCTTTGTGTAGAAACTGATTGCTTTCCTGACCAGCTGTTTAATTACCGGATTTTGCAAGGAATGCTGTGTTTCACCCTGATCTGGTATCTGGAACTGTGGATGGCAGTGCTAGGGGGAATTTGGCACTTGTGACATCATCAAATGAATCACACTAGAACATTCTGAATAAACCATGTTCTTACAGCCTTCTGTATTAGTGGGCTTCTACAGCATACTCTTAGCTCATGCAGAAACTGTGTATGTAAGTATCCAGAATATGTTCATGTCAGATGTTCTGTAGCATTTCAATGAAAAGTGATTTTCCTGAGTAAGAAGGTGGGGTTGTGGGAATCGTATAAAATTAAACTAGAGAAAAAAAAACTATAAACATTAATGTTCGTGCTGCTATGTAAACTGGAAAATAAGAGTGCAAAAACTTTGAGCATTCAGCTATTTGAATCTTGCAAGTTGAATATAAACCTAATATTTGTAATATTTAATTTTTATGGTAGGTTTTTGTATCCCTGAGAGAGGTCTGATTTTAATAGTAGTATTTTTCAACCCCAATTTTGTGTTAATTAAAAAAGTTTTATGTCTTTTATATTTGCTTTCTTCTTACCTTTGAATTTCTGTAATAAACCCAGTTGTGAACTAATTGATTTATAAAACTGTCTACAATTTCATTAAGCTTCATTATTATCTCTTTTCAGAAATACAAAACAACAAGATAGAAAGCTTGTAATGCTGTAATGCATAATTATTTTGCTCATGGAAGCTTCCTTAACATTTTACTGCATTTGTACTTTCTACTGTCCTTCAGTAAGAAATACTCCTTGTGAAATTGTTGTGTAGATCAGTATCCTGTCTCAGACAGTAGCAGATAGTAAGGATAATGAAAGGATCAAAGCAGAGATTTGGTCATGTACCTCCAGGTTCAAGCAGTTTGCAAATTGTGAGACTCTGAATAGGAGATTGCATCTCTTTGCTCTCTAGCTTTAATGGAATATTTTGCATTAGTTTTATCCAGTTGTTTTCTAAACCCAGAAAAACTGGGTTAAAAGGAATGGCCTTCAGTACTGTCGGTAGTAGTAAGTTCCTGGATTCAAGTTTGATTTTCAGTTTGCTGCCTTGATAATTTTGTTCCTGAGCCCACTCAGTTTTTGTTTGAGAAATAATGAGAACTTGCTTCCCCTTCTTAATTTTTAAGCTCTTGATGATTGTACAGACTTTTTGATAATATATAATGAAGCTTTGTAAATTATTATTTTAACATCCTTAAACAGATTTTTCCAATCTGCTATTCATTCTCTGTCTCACATTACATATAGTGCAATTTCGACTATTTGAATCCTCTCTCAGTTGCTTAGGAACTCTTCTGCTGGCTTCCAGCCTTGTGAAAATTGTCTTTATAAGCCTTTTGTGTTCATTCTTAGAACTATTTTTATTTAGTTCATGAAAAGGCTCTGTCCTTTCATCCTGTGACAGCATTTTTATTAAGGTCTTTTCATATAAAACCAGTGTAAAATTCAAAAAATCCAGATACAGTCTTGTCAGTGGAAATCTCTTCTTCAAAGAGCACTCACAGATTTGTGAGCTGTAATTTTTACTGCAAAAGCCACATCACATTTTCCCTATTGTAATTCATTTTAACTTGTGGGGTTTTTTTTCCATGTTCTTTTATATTTGGGGCAGCTTGTGCTGGATGAAGTTTAACTAACGTGCAGTTTTCTTCATTTGAGCCTGGATTTCTTTCTGGAATGCTGTGTTAATCTGTGGGCAATACCTACACCTAGTAGTTCATTGGTTTTATATTGAGACATACATAATTTATTTAAATGAACAGAAAAGAAATTTTTTACAGTATTAATGTCTGGAACTACCCTAAAAATAGTTCAGTTTTAAAAGCTACTCTCTTCCTCGCCTGTAAATGGAAGTTGCCTGGGTAGGAACCTACCTTATATCATCTGTAATCAGCATTGATCCAAAGCATTAGTTGGGGCTTTACCGAAAGTACTGCCTGATTGGAAGCTTTTCACTGAGGTATATGGTTCTTCGGCTGAACACTCAACTCCTGCATCCTGATGTAGCCTAAAGTGGAATAAGTGAAGTCACACACTATTGCATTTCTGTCTTCATTGCTTTTCCAGTTTCCTGATTATGTTACATTTCTTGTTAACATGTTAGTTGTGTAGCCAGTAGTGTGTTGTAATTGTTGATAGCATAAAACACATTCAATTTTTGCTATATTTGGCAGCAGTGATAATTTAGTGTTTGCCATTCCTCTATGACTTTTCATCTGAATTTGTGATCATCTTCCCTCCAAATTTCCCTTGTGGACACTAACTTGAAACTACTGAAAACTTACTCCAACTATCTTTTATTTTTCTTTTTTGATTCATAGTATTTACACAAAAGGTCTAAGAGTCAAGTCATAATCTCATTGCATATTTAAATAACAGAACTTCAGGTGTTCTGTTTGTTCCTTCCTGCTTTTTTGTTGCTGTTGTTTTTTGTTTGATTTTTCTCTCTCTCTTGTTTTTCCACCCCCCCTTTCTCTCGGTGGGGATTTTTTTATTTAGTGGGAAAGGCGGCTAAAGGGCTTCCTTTGCGGCAACCTGAATGCGATAGATAGCTTTGCTGCAGCCCAGATTCCCATTGTCCTACTGGTTCATGTTATTGGGCTCTTTCTTCTCCATTATTTGAAACAGAGCATTGTCCGAGGTTTGCTTAGTTTGGTTGAACAAGAAGTGACCACAGTGTGCCAGGGTTGTGTAATTTGAAGTAGGTTAAATTGTAGTTCACGAATTTGATGAGAGATTCTTCTGTGTAAGTGGAAGCTAGAACTCAATAGCAGGAATCATAGGCACATATTGCCCTTGTGATTTCTTTACCAAATGCATTGGTTTCTTTGCTAGAAAACAATCTTGTGCTGGAAGGCCTGGGGATTTCAGGAGTTATAGTGGGTTTTCAGCTGCAATGGCATGTTTTCTGCCAGATAGTTACATTATGCTTTTTGTGAATTGTATAGCTGTGCATATGGTTAGAGAAATAAACTCTCTAATTTGCTGCTACTTGTACATGAAAAATTTCATTTGAGACCAAGGATGTTTTTCAGACATTATGCACTCTGAAAGGAGAGACAGAGAGGACTGTATATGTATAGACCAGATTTCTGTACTTCTGGATTACTGTAAGGGGTTGATAATTTGTTTCAGAATGTTATCTCACTTAATTTTAATAATTTCCTACCTGCAATCCATTAATACTGGTTGATTGAGGCAGCACTGAAACAGAACAATAAAGCTGCTGGAGTTAAAAAGGAATTGAGTGGCTAAGTAGGAGCTGAATGCTGAAGAGGTCAAGATGAAACTTTTAATTCTCCAGTTTATGAGCTGTGTAGTTGAAACAATGGGATTAGTCAGGAAGAGGAGATGAGGAGGAGGACAGAGGCATGAAGGTGACCAAATGAGATCTGCATGAAAAGCTTTGAAAGCATATTGAGTTTTAGTAAAGGGAAGAAGTTAATATGCATTTCATTGAGAACCTTAATGCATTTGAAAAGCAGCCAAGTGATAAAGTTCAATTATTTCATATTTATTCTGTTCAAATTAGTTTAGAATCTGTTGTGGGTTTCGTTAAATGGATGATTTAGTCCTGCCAATCTTTTTAGAGGTGTACTCACTTACCTTTCTGATGTTGAAACTTTTCTAGGCCAGAAGCTCTTCTGTTGTCACGTGTGCAGTAATTCTTTTTCTACAAAAGGCAGTCTAAAAGTCCACATGCGCCTGCATACGGGAGCAAAGCCCTTCAAATGCCCACACTGTGATTTGCGGTTCCGTACTTCAGGGCGCAGAAAAACCCACATACAGTGTCACTATAAACCAGATACAAAGAAGGTCAGGAAGCCTGTGGCCCGGACTTCAACTGAGGGACTCCAACCAGTCAGTCTTCTTAATTCATCCTCAACAGACCCTAATGTTTTCATCATGAATAACTCTGTTTTGACAAGTCAGTTTGATCAAAATTTACTTCAACAAGGACTTGTGGGCCAGGCTATCCTGCCTGCTTCAGTGTCAGGTAAAAATGGATGGGGTGGTGGTGGTGGTGGTGGTGTGGAGGTCGAGTTCTGAAAATTTGCTTTCTATTAGAGTTCAGAAAGTTTTGCCAAACACTGCTTGCCAAACAGGTAAGAGTTGTACTGAACTCATGGTTTGATGCACTGTGGTGACATGAGTAGAAATTTACTTATTTAAGAATGAAGGGGAAAATACTGCAGTTCACCTAAAAAAGTCTTCAGTTCTGCTGTGGTGTTGCACTGCAGAAAGGAAGAAAATGTAGATAACAAATAGCTGAAGTACATGTATTCTTTGTGGTAAAACTTCGGGGTTTTTTTTGAAAAGAAAAGAAGCAGACCAGTTACTCTGTTTGTCTACACTGGTTATTTATGTGAATAATGAAGAGTGTCTTTTAAGTACATATTCTCTGCTGTACACGTGTAGTTATTTGTCCAAAATAGAAAGAAAAAAAACCACACACACCAAAAGAAAATGAACCAAAAGATCCCCAACCTCAAAACAAAACAAGAAAACTCTTTAGCAATACAAAAAACTAGTAGTGTAGGCATGTTTGTTAGATAATTAAGTGCCTAGGATATGAAGTCTCACCAACTGGCAGTGACTACATCTGTATTAGCATATTAAATGTGCCCCAGACCATTCTTTGAGGCCAACTGCCACCGAATGCCCAACATGCGTCATGTTGCAAGAAAGTGAGAATGATCCTTGCTAATTTCTAATTTTTTTTCAGGTATTTTTTCTGTAAGTGCTCACTGACCCAATGTTTGTGTAAGTGCTCAGGTAAACTTGGGACAGGGACGATTTTAAGAGCAGAATAGTGTTCAGGCATCTGGAGACATGCCTTGGTAATATTAAATGTAGTACTTAAATTGTGGGCCTTGGACTGTCTGTCATTTCTGAAAGCGAGACTTTGATTTTCTGTGCTTCTTTGGCATTTTTTTTTTAGTAGATGTCTATGATTTTGCAGGTATGCCCACAAATTCAGACTATTATATCAGTCTCATATTTAACTGTAGCCAAATCAGCTTATCTGATTTGACCTAAACTGTTGTCCGAAAGGAACAAACTGTTGGTGTTCAGAAGATACTGATGTTATTTGACAGGCACAGTTAGTGATAAACTTATGATGAAAAATCGATTGATGTTTGCTTGGATTTTTGAACATAATAAGGCGGAGTGTTTAGCATGTTCAGGTGTCCTAGAAAGAGGCCTTCTTAAATTGAGACTAGGAATGTGGCTTTTGCCCAGAGCAGGTATTTTTTTGGGTGCATTTTAAACCAGATGTATTATACTAAAGAATTCTGAAGAGGGAAGGATAGGTGTTTTTGAAGCATCAACCGAAGGAAACTGGTTGATCACACTCAAGGTGTTTGGAGAAGAAGGTATGTCAAACACAAGAAGAGATTTTCCTTATATTCTCTCAAGACCTTTTGTAGAGATGGTCTATTCCTTGAAATTAGAACCTTTTCAAGTTCTAAAGACTTCTGGATTTCAGTTGTTAATGTACCTTTATTTTCATCCATGTAAGTACAGAGGATGAACTTTGACGCTTTGATACTGAACCATGTCATGTACCTCAAATTATTTTTCTTGTCATAAATAAGTGTGTGGGTACATAGCTTTTATATTGATTTAATTTAAAAAAATAAGCACACTGAAAGAGGTAGTCAGTAATGGTAAATAAAAACATTACAATATAACTGTTTTCTTTGGTAGCTGGAGGTGACTTAACTGTGTCCTTGACAGATGGTAGCTTGGCCACTCTTGAAGGAATACAGTTACAACTTGCTGCTAATCTGGTTGGACAAAATGTTCAGATTTCTGGAATAGATGCCACGGGTATTAACAACATAACGTTACAGGTAAGTTGCTCGCTGTTCCTTGCTTTTAGTTCTATAGAGTCACTTTGAGGGCTGAAGAAGGCCTGGAAGAGTTCCCTTGAGTTGAGTGAGCAATAACATACTGTATCAATTGTACAATATTAGAAGACTTAAAAAACAGCTGCGCCATGGGATATTTTTCTGGCTTGGTTTCTTTCGTTTTCATTTTTTTCAGTTTTTTCTACCTCTCTGGGATTTTGACAGGTGTCTTTAAAATATGGGTTTTTTTCTTATAATTGCATTTTGTCTTTACACTTCAAAAGTACTTTAGGTTCCCACCGAACCCCAAAAAGGCACCAACCTCCCTCGCCCCATGAAACAAACCCAAATTATTGCACAGAATGTTCTTTTCTAAACTTAAGACACTGTGTTACTTTGCACGCTATTAATAGTTGGATTCACAATTTAAATTCCTACTGTGCTTGTAAAAGGAATGACGGAAAGAGGTGAGATGATTACATTTAAAAATTTTTGAGATACGTGAAACAATGATTTTCGTGAAATCAGTTGTGTTTGATCAATTGCATAGAATTATTGATGTTGGAGGTGACCTTTAGAGGTCCCCAAGGCCAGTGAAGGGACATCTGCAGAGTTGCTTTGAGTTGCTCATAGTCCTTCTGCTCAAGGAGGTTTTAGCAAAAAATGAAGACATTTTAATTTTGTTTTTCTCAACTGCTAAACGTCTCTGAAGAGTAAAATGCCTTCTCTTCAAGTATAGAGAGCAGCAGTTGGCTTGTGAAATGAGACCTTAATGACCCCTAGGAGCTGACAAAATAAATAATTTCTGGTATCAGTCTTTTCTCTGCTCTGTGCCTTTTCACTTTCAAAGGCTTGGAGGCAGTGATAAGCATAACGTGCACTAATAGTACAGAATACCAGCAGTATGTGTACCTGGGGCCAGGCATGCTGATATGTAACTGATCATGATTTCCCAAACATTTTACTGAGGGAAGGGAGGGAAGGTGACTCTGAATAGCCTGGTTATATAGTCACTTTAGAGACTGGCTATATACAGACATACAAAAATTAAATTCAATTTTAAAATCGTTAATTACAATTTTTCAGTACTATATATACTCTATATACAATAAATATGTATTCTGGATTTACATTAAGAATATTGATTTAACCCATTTTGTTATCTTCTGATTGATTGCTGAAAACTTGTATTTCAGATTGATCCAAGTATCCTACAGCAGACATTACAGCAGAGTAATTTACTTACTCAACAGCTGACTGGAGATCCCACCATGGCTCCACAGAATCCCTCCCTCCAGGCATCAGAAAATGCAGTGCCAGCTAATGTGGTTATTCAGCCCATCTCAGGCTTGTCTTTGCAGCCCACAGTAACATCATCTGCTAACATGACCATAGGGTCCCTGTCTGAGCAGGAGTCTGTGCTGACAACCAGCACTAATGGTAAGCACTGTCAGTAATTTGTTGTGCTTTCAGTTTCTTAGTTTTACTTAGGGTATTACCTACAGTGAGAAAATGTCACCCCCCTGCTTCCCCCCTGCTCCCATCAAACACTTCATCTTAATAAAATAAACTTGCAGTTCTTGCTTGAGCATCTTCAGCAAATTTTATAGCTTTGTGTTACCCTTTCTTAATAGTTTCTTTCAGAAGGTGAATTAGAGAATAGGTTTAGATCGGATATTAGGAAGAAATTCTTTACTGTGAAGGTGGTGAGGCAGTGGAACAAGTTGCCCAGAGAAGTTGTGGATGCCCCATCCCTGGAAGTGTTCAAGGCCAGTTTGGTTGGGGCTTTGAGCAGCCTGCTGTAGTGGAAGTTGTCCCTGCCCATGACAGGGAGGTTGGAACTCTTGTGTTCTTTAGGGTCTGTTCCAACCCCGGCCATTCTGTGATTCTATATAATGAAAATACATAAGAATTTCCATAGTCTTGAGCAAAATACAAAACCTTCATTCTGAGAATCTTAACTGCAGAAGAATAAATTGGATATGAACTATACTTTAGACTGCAAGTTCTAGCATTTTCCCTTGACTGCATCAATTATAGTAGTTCAGAAAATAATGTATAAATTGCGTTAAAAAGGTATGCAAAAATTCCACCCAAGGATATTCATGCAATTTTTTTTGTTCTGCCACTTAAATTTAGGTGCACAAGACATTACTCAAGTCATGACTTCACAGGGTGTGGTGTCATCTACAAATGGACAACACGAGATAATGCTGACCATAAATAATTCCAGTTTGAGTCAAGTTCTAGCTCATGCTTCGGGTTCTACTACTGCGACCTCTTCAGGAAGTCCTCAAGAAATCACTCTTACAATATCTGGTTTGTGTTTTAAAAAGTCTTTAATGATATCAGATCTCTATTTCATAAAGTACCTATACAGTGGCATACGAGGATTTTCACAGTCCACAGTTTTCCCATGGAGTATTTTGTTATATTCATCAATTTTAAAAGATACTCCCCAAATCCACGTTTGAAAATCAAACACATTTGCTTTGAGAATGTTGGATTCGTTCACTGTTTTATTTATAACCTTAGTTAACTGCTGGATTACATAGATTGATCAAGTTAATGCTTTGAATCCAGAAAAGTAAGATCCGTATTTGTCTAAATATTACAAATATCAGGTATTTCTGTATATGTTAGTATCTAGATTTGCATAATCACATCTGTATTAAAAACTTGTCAAAACTCTGCTAAAAACCAGTATGTGTAGAAATTAATTTTGTTCTGGTTGTATTTCCTACTTTTTTTATTTTATGATCTGTTCTTTATAGTTGTAAGAACAGTCGTAGAATAATGTAGAGTTATGTCCAGTTACAATAGGACTTATTTTAATATCTTATTCAGGCCAAGATCTTATTCAGCATAATTCTGGAAGCACTGATGTGAATACTGGCTTAAGGCTGACAACACCAACCATCAGCAGTCAGACTACTGGTGCTACATTAACGATCAGCAACGACCAGCTGCTTTCTCAGGGCCCTTCACTAAATGCTCCAGGTGCGCATGCTGCGGTGCGTTCCTGGGGGTCACTGAGAGTCCCTCCGCGGCTTCAGGGGCTGTCCGGGCTGCTCCAAGGCACGGGAGGGCTGGTGAAGTTCCTGTAGGGGTTCACCCAACCCACCGATGGTCCGGGCGCGCCGAAGGAGGAGAGACAAGCGGAGGGGCTTTCCCAGATGGTTTATTTGTGCCGGGGGAGCCCTGGCACGGGGGGTTACAAATACATAAATACCGACACGAGGGGGCGGGGGGAGGGTACAACATCCCCTAGGGAAGGGGTGCTAGGTTTGAATTTGGCGGGCTTTGTGTAGGATTGCACAATACAGAGCCCTCCGAGGGGTGGAGAGCCGATACCGAGGCGAGGGGGAGGGTATAGCAGAGCCTGGCCAGGGGATAGACCGAAACTGCCCAGAGCACACCGCAACATACGCATACAAGGATTTTTCTAATTGAAAATAATACTTCGTTTAAAAAATGAATATTAGAATGAAATGGTATAATCTTGCCATGGTATAATGATTCAGGAACTTTGAGTGTTTTGTGTGTTTTTTCACAAGCTCTGAATTGTTATGTCAGTTTAAATGACCTTTATTCCACACAGTAAGAAAAAAATGAAAACAAGAAGACATATCTTAAATTAGTACTTTGAGGCAGTTACAGGAGTATTGAAGAGCTACATCTATAAACTGGAGGACAACGAAATTTAGTGTCTTTGCTGTAGAAGGGATAAAATATTAAATTTGCTCTAGTACTCAAATTTTGAGATTTTAAGTATATACATGAATTTCAACCTATATGTGTTTGTATACGCACTTGACCACCTGTGCGTGCAATACTATATTCATCAAGCTGCATTTAAATGTAATTTTTTAAATTTTGTCATCTGACAGTTTTAGATGCTTGATTAACTGTTTAACTAATTTTGTTGATTCTACAACAGAAAATGTTAGCAAAGAGAAACAGAAATTAGTAAGTTCACTTAAAATAAGTTTGCAGCTTAGAGTTTATGTATGTAACAGATTTTTTTTTTACCATTTTGCATATTTTCCAGAACTTAATACAACAGGTGGAACAAACCTTCCTCCAGCAACACCTATATCTCAGTCTGCAGTTTCTGCGCAGAACTTGGTAATGTCTTCATCAGGAGTTGGAGGAGATGGTAGTGTCACTTTGACTCTTGCTGACACTCAGGGAATGTTGTCAGGTGGTCTTGATGCAGTTACACTTAATATCACTTCACAGGTAAGATGCTTTCTGAACTGACAGATAAATTGATCTTTCTGTCTTACAGGGCAGGAATTGGAGATTTTGCTTAGAAAGTAATTTTATCCTATAAAGACGCAGTATTTGAAAATTTAATTAATTTTCCTTCTCTCTGCCTACAGTGTGTGTATGGCATCTAGAAACATGAACTGTTTAAACAGAAGTGCAGATAAATTTTGCAGGGTTGTTTGGTTTTTTAAATGAACAGATAGGTTCTGCTGTTTCAAACATTGTTTCAGATCAGTTTTTAGTGTTAAACTATGTATTTCATCATCACTATTCAGTAATACAGCTTAGTACTCCTAAATATATTATTTCATATGGTAAATTTTTCTATTCCTACTTGTGAATGTGAGAGTTGAAGAGCAGTTGCGACAGTTCTTTCCACAGCAAGTAACAGGACAGAATTTGATTGACTATCTTTAATAACAGCTGGCATTACAAGAAATTTTATTAAAATGGTGCTGTATGGACTATTATCTCCCCAGTAACCCTACTGTTAGTTTCATTTATAGCATAATTTAAGAATTTTGCGGTGTCATCAGGAGCCAAAGACATATTGGCAAATAGAATCTACAGCGTGGGGAGATAAGTAATATTGAAAGACTACAAAGTGAAAATGGGTTGTGTGGCTGACATTTCGGTGTAGATTTTACATCTGAAAACTTGAGCTGTTTCCTCTGCTTTCTTGTCTTAACTGCGTTTGGATTGATTTTTATTTCCTTTTTGACCTGAATTAAAGTGTGCAAATATGTATAAACTAAATATTATTTACCTTGCATGTGATGTGATTAAAACCCGTGAAGCAAAGTTATGTGCTTCCCTCTACAGTTTTGCTCTAGGGAAGAGAAGAAAAGATTTCTTAAATAATTCTTATGATATGTTTGTGATATCTGGTATTCCAGAGTAACAAAGCAGAACACGGTTTCATTTCAGACTTTGTAATAATTTAAGCGATTATATTTGGCAGTCTTGCTGTTTATTAATAAGATCCTGTGCCTCTTGTTAAGATAAGCATAAATAAAATTGAAACATTGAATGATAATAGTAATAATAATAATAGCTATGCAAACACAGTTTATGTTGCAGGAAATCATGGTGAATGAACAGGTAGTAAATAAAAAAACTGTTTCCTGGGGAAATTGAAAAGTCATTAAAAGTAGTGTAGAAATAGAAGTAGTAAGATATTAGTAATCATATATCCTAAGCAGTGATTTTGTATCATGATTTCATGGGGTTTGGAAGTATGTTAAATTAAGAGATTTAAATAAAGGAAGATACGGTGGGAAGGCCATGCAGGAGAGCAGAATACAGGGGTTAAAGAAAGGCAAGGGAAGGCCAAAACATTCAGCATTTCATGAAAAGCTGGTAAAAATTAATCAGAACTGCATCTAATCTTACAAACTTCCAGCTGTTGTTACCCTTAAATTGTTAGATGTAAAGGAGAAAAGGAGGGGAAACAGTTGCATTTGTTCAAATAGGATTCTGAAGTGGTTTTTTCTAAAGGAAAAAGAAAAGTATTTTTGAGGTGTGAAAACTTACATGACTACAGTTAGCCGTTTAAATAAGGCTTTTTAAATATAGTCACTCTAGTTTGTTTTTTTATTTGTTCTCCCCTCTCTGACAGGGTCAGCAGTTCCCTGCTATCCTCACAGATTCCAGTCTCGCTAGCCAAAGTGGATCAGGATCACAGCAAGTCATACTGGTGAGCCATACACCCCATTCAGCACCTGCAAACTCTGATGAAATAACATATCAGGTAGATACTATGTATTTCTGTATTTTCTGTGGTAAAGGATGTTACTTATTCAGAATACTGGAATAATTCCTTTTTATCCTGAATCATGAAGGCTGATGTCATTCTCAAACAAGAGTATTGGGAAGAGGTTCTCTGTGACTTCCTACTCACCCAGATTCTGTTCTAAGTTTTGAGTTAAAAAACACTTTCATATATGTGTATATATATATACTCAAAAAAAAGAAATGTAATTAATAACGTGTTTCTACAAATCACACAATCATGTGCTCAACACCGACTGCTCCAAAATTTCCAAGTAAGTGGGTATTTAGATGATAAAACTAGATAAATTTTGGAGCTGTGGGGAAAAAATAGCACCTGCTGGTACACTTTTTCCATTCTCTTTCCTTATCCAAGTTGTTTGAGTGATGGTGCAACATAAATCACAATAGAAACTTCTTCATATATAATATTAGAAAAAGTGGTTCAGACTTGTTTTCTTGAAGGCAGAATGAATGTTTTCAACCAGCCTGGTAAGGCAAGCTCCAAAATAGGAGAAATGGGAGAGGCAGATGGTGACTTCATTTGTTGCTTTCTATGTTACTCTACTTAGGATTCTTCTGTATCTATAAAGTTGAAGGAATTTGGTGTTAAATCATCTTAAGAAATTAAGGTTTTTCCAAGCAGTTCTCACTAATTAAAACAAAATAGTAATGCAGCACACCACCATCCAAATCTATCAGTTTTTAATTGTGTTTCAGTACTTCTGGAGGTAGAGCTTTACTTCATTATGAAAATAGAATCCCCAATAAAGAAGTTAAACAAATAGAAAATATTCTTCTCTTGGGCAAAATCAGAGATAATTTTTTTCTGTCCAGAATGCTTTTGGCTTTGAATTTTGTTTGGTGGGAAATTGAGAATCATGTGAGATGTCCAGGAGCATAAAACTGAAAGTAGAAAAACACAGATACACACATATTCTGTTTATGATGTGTTAAGTGAATTCGATCATAGTTATTAATGGTGGTTTTTTTAAATATATATTTGTGTCATTCTTTAGAGCAATGAAATAGAAGTTCGTATTTACATATAACTGACTTCTCTTGTGTCTGTAAGTTGCTTGCAGATGCTCTTCAAAAATTCGTCATGTTGAGGCAGATTTTGAAAAAGAAACCAATGTGGATGTGCTTTATGGAATTATCTGACAGTGTTTTTGTAAATTGTTATAGGTGACAGAGGTCTCCCCTAATGTGACTAAAAGTAGTCAGGCAGAAAAGGAAACTCGTGGGCACCAGTGTTTTGAGTGTAGCCAGACCTTTTATTCCGTAACCATGCTGACGCACCACTGCAAAGAGGTTCATGGCAAGGAGCGAATACACGTTTGCCACACCTGCAATAAGGCCTTTAAGCGGGCAACACATCTCAAGGTATTTGGTAATAACAGTTGATTGTTCTCTTAATTCCTTTTGTTTTGGACTTTCTGTGATGTTAACTAAAGGTACCTATTAGCCCTTTGTCTTTGCTTTCCCTTTACAGTGTGAGAGGTGTGCATCTGAGAGAGGGAGTCTAAGTGATAATGTATGCACAGATAGAGAACTCTTCTGGAGCATGGAGAGGATTTTAATGCATATATTGACTACAGAATGAAAAATGTTAATGCCTGTCATGCAAGCAGTAGTGTCAGGAAAAGATTTCACTTACTTTGTTTGCATATGAATATCATCAGTGCTAATCCTGATCTCCAGATAATCTTTGGGTATCTCAGGAAGTTACCTGCTTTACAGTCTTACCATTTTCATTTGTAGAACGTCTGTTTGTGACTACAAGTGATAGCGGAAGTGTTTGTTTTAAAATATCCTTACATTATTGCTGTTGTCTAGTGATACTTTCTCTGTTCTCTCTAGATTATGAACAGCCTAACACTTCCAAGTCTTTTAAAAAAATTAATGGTGTACCTAAGTTCTTAAGTGGATTATAGAATGTTCCTGTTAGGAATATTGGGCTGTACTAGACAAGTGATTTGTTCAGGCCACTACCTTAATTCTGAGAGATACTTAGAGGAAGTAATTGAAAGAAGAGCTTTAAGAAAAGAGTAAACATATAAGTTAGTCAGAATTTTGCCAGTTTCCCAGAATTTATAGCAAGAAATTTTTGGAGCCAAGGGCAATGTATTTATATTCATTGATATTATCTTTATATTTATGTTAGCTTTTAGGAGAGTTCTTCAATAGGTTTCCTTTCACATTGACATAATATTTTAAGGAAATATGCTCTCTTTGTGAAGTTCACCCCCTTGTAGTGATCATGTCTGTCAATTAGACTACTGGAAACTATCATAAAATGTGTTGTTGTGAAACTCTTAACCTTTGACTTAGAAGAAATTTTCCAGGATAAAACGAAAACAGTCTTGAAACTTTTTTTCCTTAAGTGATGATAACAAACTCCAAGTCTCTCTTCAGTTTGTTTTCTTAGAACTGGCTGGTGGTTTGTTTGGTTTTTTTCCATAATTAAACCTTGATTTCTATTATGTGCTGGGCCCAGGTTAGATATGACAAAATAACTTCTTACCCTAGTATGTCCCTTGCATTATCATCCGTAACTGATTTTTCAGGAAGGCAGCAATTGAAGGTGCAATAAGAAGTTGTAGGGCAGTCGCAAGAGACTTCCAGGCCTTGGGACAACTTGTTAATAAAATATAATATAATATAATCAGAAGCACAAGTAATCTTCTCCTCTGTCCTTCCATTTGTAGGGAATGATATAGGAAGAGGCAGGAAGAGCCAGCAGATCAATAACTATCTCTGAGACTGGCAGAATTCTCCAGCAGAATTTTGGGGTTTTTGGTCATGGTTTGGTCTACACAACAGCAGGCCTGCTGCAGATGGGCTACACTTGTTTCAAAGGGGGAAAAAGGTCTTTGCTGAGGAGTTAGCAGGGTTCATTGAAAGAGCTCTAAACTAGATTTGTAGGGAGAAAGGGATAAAACCAAACTTGCTAGAGATAAGCACCAGTGTTTGAGGGTTCATGTGCCAGCCAGGTCCTTCAGGCTCCACCACAATGTGCTGAGTACACTGGAGCACACTTGAAATGTCCCTGTGCTGGTGCATGCACCGTGGCCATCTCAGTGGAGGTAGGGGAAATGGCCAGTGAGCTGCCTCACCACTTAGACATGCACAAGTTATCTATAGGACTGGATGGAATCCACACAAGGTAACAAGGGACCTGTCAGAAGAGCTTGCCAAGCCACTTTCAGTCCTTTTTGGTGAGCAGTGCTGGCTAACCAGGGAGCTCCCAGTTGACTTAGCACCTGTGATGCCCATCTACAAGAGCTGGAAGTAGGATCTGGGAAACTACAGGCCTTTCAGCCTCATCTCAGTACCAGGAAAGTTTATGGAGCAGCTCATCTTGAGTGCCATCATGTGGCACATGCAGGACAGCCTGGAGATCAGGCACAGTCAGTGTGGGTTTAGGAAAAGCAGGTCCTGCTTGAGTAACGATTTCCTGTGACAAAGTGACTCACTCAGTGGAGGAGGGAAAGGCTGTGGACGTTGTCTACCTGGACTTCAGCAAAGTCTTTGAAACTATTACCCACAGCATTCTCCTGGAGAAACTGACTTCTATGGCTTGGATGGATTCACTCTTTGCTGGGAAGAAATGGGCTGTATGTCCAGGCTCAGAGAGTGGCAGTGACTGGAATTACATCCAACTGCTCGCTGGTCACAAGTGGTGTTCCCCAGGGCTCAGCAGTGGAACCAGTTCTATTTAATATATCTATCAATGATCTGGACAAGAGGATCGAGTTCACACTCTGTCATTTTGCAGACAATGCCAAGTTGGGCAGGAGTGTTGATCTGCTGGAGGGCAGCAAGCAAGGCTCTGCAGAGGGATCTGGATGGACTGCATCAATGGGCTGAGCTAATTGTGTGAGGTTAAACAGGGCCAAGTGCTGGGTCCTGTCCTTGGGTCACAACAACCCCAGGCAGCGCTACGGGCTGGGGGCAGAGTGGCTGGAAAGCTGCTGGTGGAAAAGGATCTGGGGATGCTGATTGACAGCCAGNTGGGGGTGCTGATTGACAGTGGCTGAACATAAGCCAGTGCGCGCCCAGGTGGCCAAGGCCAATGGCATCTTGTCAGGAATAGTGTGGCCAGGGCAGGGATTGTCCCTCTGTACGTCATGCTGGCAAGGCTGCACCTCAAATCCTGTGTCCAGTTTTGGGCCCTCACTTCCAGAAGGACATTGAGGTTCTGGAGTGTGTGTCCAGAGAAGGGCAGTGGAGCTGGTGGAAGGTGTGGAACACAAGTCTTAGGAAGAACAGCTGAGGGAAGTTGGGGTTGTTTAGCCTGGAGAAAAGGAGGCTGGGGTGGGGTCACTTATCACTCTCTTCAACTACCTGAAAGGGAGTCATGGCCAGGTGGGTTTGGCCACTTCTGCTGGGTAATGAGCAGTAGGACAAGAAGAAACTACCTCAGTTGTGGTAGGGGAGGTTTAGATTGGATGTTAGGGAAAATTTCTTCACTGAAAGGCTTGTCAAGCACTGGCACAGGCTGCACAGGGAAGACGTTGAGTCACCAACCCAAGGTATTTAGAAGATCTGTAGATGTGGCACTATGGACAGTGTCTTAGCAGACATGGTTTAGTGGTAGACTTGTCAGTGCTGGTTAATGATTAGCTTTGATTTTAAACGTCCTGAAGGACAGTTTAATTTACCACTGGACCGTCGTACAAATTCCACCCCTTATCAGACTCTTTTCTTTATCGAGGTGTTAATAGCAGCATCAGCTGTGAGCAGCCTCTAACAGCAAATTGAACAAAGATAAATGGAACTACGGGGTTTGACTTAGTATTTTGGGAAGGGTTTAGTGATCTGTTACTCATGGGCTTCATTTTATACTGATGGAATTCTGGAGATCACTAAAAATATTAAGGGCATGCCAAACTTCAGGCTTTTCAGACAAACCCAGTAAGAGATAAGGGTATCAGTGTTCAGATGCCAGTACTTAACTGTGTTTGTTTTTCCCAAAGATATCAGTACCAGGAGTTTCACAATTTTCCACAAGAAAATCCTCTTCAGAGATCATGTACAAACACCTCCACCACCCACCCCGCCCCCAGTGTCAAGACTTTTCAGTCCAGTGACTTCAATTCCCCTTCTGATGTGGGTTACTGCCCTATTTTACAGCTTCAGAGAGGAGAATCTTAAGACAGGCACAGTGACTAGACTGTCCAATTTCATATCAATATGTAGTGAAACTATCTGCAAGTTGACTGTTGCTAGTAAATAAGGCACAGACATAATTCCAAGATGAAAGAAAAACACCTTATCTTATTAAAATGGAATGAAACAAGCTTTTTATGGCCACACTTTCAGAGGTGGTTACAATTAATGTTTCAGGAGAGATGGAGTGTAAGAGTGACATACCAATGCATGAGCCATTTCAAAGAAGGTTTCCTGGTCTTATTTTCTCATTAGATAATGCTTGTTTGGTACCCCAAGATAATTAGTCTCTGAAGAATATAAGAATTACACAAATAAAGTGAAACATAACATGAACAATCAGTGAAATACTAAGTATGTCTTAGATGATTGCAGTTCAGAATGTTGCATTTCCATGAACTATTTTCAAAAGTATATTTATTTTACAGGAAAAGTATAAGAGATGCACAGATCAGTGGAACAGAATTGCATCACAAACTGCTTCTTCAGAGAAAGCTGACAGAAAGTTTTACAGGGCCATCTGGATAATATGTTGTTTGCTTTCAAGTAGAAAATGGGGTGGGGGGTTGCTGGGATTTCGAGGTTTGGTTTTGTTTGGGTTTTTTGTGGTGGAAGAAAGAAGCAATCAGTTTCAGATAATTTTTCTGGAGTAGGTCATAGTGTGCTTCCACCATTAAAATATGCTTGAGGGGGAAATGAACAACATAAAACGAAAAGATTTTGTTTATTTCCACCTAAGCTGGGGTTCATAGATACCTGATTTTTCTCAGAAGACCTTATATTATTTCCCTATAATATATACTATTATAAGTGCTGTGATAATAATATTCTTCCATGTAACTGTCTCGCTGATTTTCCAGTGTAAACAAACTCTGCAGACACAGTTTGCTTCAGTTCGTGGAGTGAGGAATAGGACTTCCTAGACATGAAGAAGGCTTATTGTTTAGGTATAGTAAAGACTAATTAATAGTTTAGTCTGTAATGAAATAGACTAGAAGAGAATATCCACACACATTTTAGAAAGTGGACAAGTATTTGCAGTACTGTTTCACAGTTCTTGATGAGATTTTTTTTTTAGTTATATATATTTTTATTTATTTTCTTTTGTAATTTCAATTTTCTCTTTATTATTAAATAAAATAAAAAAATATAAGATACTCTTCTAAGTTTGTAAAACTTCTGGGCCCAGCATAA
>VYZT01016561.1:0-10882 GCA_013400735.1 Pomatostomus ruficeps
AGGATCAAAACCACGACAACTGTCAAGAAGCTATTGATCTCATATGAGCTACTGAAAAAAAATCTCAATAATTTACCTACTTTTTATAATGCAGGGCTACAGAAGAAAGTATAATAATGACCCTCTCCCTTATTGGAAATCATAGAATCATAGAATGGCTTGGATTGGAAGGGATATTAAAGATCATCTAGTTTCAACTCCCTGCCTTGGGCAGGGACACCTTCCACTAGACCAGCTTGCTCAGAACCCCATCCAGCCTGGCCATGAACACTTCCAGGGATGGTATATCCACAATTTCTCTGGGCAACCTGTTTCAGTGCCTCTCCACCCTCACAGTAGAGATTTTCTTTCCAATATTCAACTAAACCTACCCTCTTTCACTTTAAAGCCCTTCTTCCTTGTCTTATCACTACATGCCCTTGTAAAAGTCCCTCTTGAGCTTTCTTGTGGCCCCTTTTAGGTACTGAAAGACTGCCCTAAGGTCTCCCCAAAGCCTTCTCTTCTCCAGACTGAACAACCCCAACTCTCTCAGCCCATCTTCACAGGAGAGGTAGTCCATCCTTCTCAACCTCTTTGTGGCCCTCGTCTGGGCCCTCTCTAACTGGTCTGCATCTTTCTTGTGCTGAGGACCCCAGACCTGGATGCAGTACTGCCAGTGGGGTCCCAGGGCAGCAGAGTAGAAAAGTACTGGCCATGCTGCCTTTGATGCAGCCCAGGATACATTTGACTTTCTGGGCTGCAAGTGCACATTGTCAGGTCATGTCACGCTTCTCATCTTGACATCCTTACCTCACTCCCTTCATGCTACAGAGAGATATAAGGGTTCCTTAGCCAATAATGTAAGTGTTATTATACAGACAAAATATGTTCTACAGCCTGGTTAAGTTTTTCTAGCTGGATGGCCTCAGAGTGGCACCACCAGAGCAGGGCACCAAAAGGCAACATGAGGTCAAAGGTGGCTCCCCACCACAGCTGCACCAGGAGTGTTTGGAAACTGAAGGCCACCACTAAAAAAACCATAAAAGACCCCAATAGCTACAATAACTTACCTCAGAGCCAAGGCTCTCTGTAGTTTTAGGAATCCTGAAAGATTACCAAGCACAGCAAAAGGACCTCCATGTTAGGAGACACTGTTCAATCTAACTGTTCAGCAAGTAGCTGTAAAGATTTTAGGATTTTTTTATTCTTAGAAAACTTGTTAACAATGACAGGACATCCCATCAACACTGAAGTGGAAGTGACATGAAAATGACAAAGTAAATGTAAATTAAGGAAATGACATAAAATTAATTAAAGAAACAGGGATTTCTCAGCAAAATTGAAGAAAAAAATGCCTTACAAGAAATGACAGCCAAAATGACATAGGTTAGACTTTTATTGGCACTCAGCTATAAAGCCAAGGACCAAACAAATGCTGGAAACTGAGATTCTCCTGAAGTAGGAGGATCCTGACCCTTCATAGGAGGTGAGACATTCACAGGGGCAGGGAAGCCTGAGTCACTTTCCAAAGCTTTGTTTATCCTAGGTATAAGGAGAAGATTCTCACAGTCGTCCACATGCACCAGTCCATTCTTGTTCAACAGCACTGAGCTCATGTGATATCATCACAGCAAAAGAGGAAGAAGTAGGCGACAGTTTTGGGAATGAAAACAAATACTTCTAAAAGCTTTACAAGAAGAGAATATGACTGGTAGTGCTCAACAACCTTAAGTTTTATATACATAAATAAGACAAAAGCAATGTGATACAAAATCTTCCATTTCTTGGCCTTTGTAGGCAGATCATTTTGGACAGAACTAACAGTGCCCAGCACAGTGCATACTAAGTATCTCAGTGTCCAGTTTCATGAGCCTGAAACATTATTGTATCTGCCTGCAATGTCTCCCATTTAGCCAACAAACTTTCCATCCTGCAGCTTCCCAGGGATGGCGTGGCATCTGGATGTCCACACCAGCCAGAGATACATGTCTGGTAAAGCCCTCCTAGCTGAACAGGACATGGTAGTAATCGGATCATCATTAAAGTGGGAAGGGAATACAAAAATACATGAGCTGAGGACTGAGAAAACAGTGTTTTACAGGAGCTTGTGCAAAAGCAAGTGGAGAACTACAGGAGTCATGGGGTTTTTCCTTCCCAAAACAAGCAAGTGCCAGAAAGCATGAGTCCTGTTTGTACAGCATCTTCTTCGGAGTTCCAGTGTGGAAAAGCATGTTGAACCACACCATACCTCAGCAGCCCTCCCTCTTTCTCATCCACCATAGATATACAAGGCTAAGTTGATGAGCTGTTCAGCTTAGTGTGAAATGTGTTACATTTTCCCCCCAGCTGCTTCCTGATTGCAGTATTTACTTTTAATCTCCTCTGCCTCAATGCCCGATAAAAACTTTGTCACATTAGATGGTGACAGATGGGAAAGAGAAGGGGGGGATCACTGCAAGGGAACGTCCTGGCTTCCCAATAATTTTTCACAACGCCAATTATGTCCTTCAGTGCTTCCTGGCATGTGCACCCATGTCAGCAGAGAAGGAAATAGAAAGGCATAAATAAAGACAAAACCAGGCACTGCGTGGCTTTAATCTGCAGAATAACATTTCTCATTTGGGTGAAATATTGTTGGATTCTCTGTGTGTTGGAAATGGAGACACACACACACAAGATATACACAGAGACACAGATGTGCAGAGTTCACAAGTGCTTTCCTCATGCATGAGTACTGCCATCCTCGCAAGCAGCTCTCAGCATTGTGATCAGGAAAGTGCAGGTGTCTCCTGCTTTCAGAAAGGTATCCATGTCTAGCAAGCCAAATCTTATGCCCTCTAATCCAGCTACCATTGAGCAAGTAGGAGCAATGTGAAGATTCTCATCTTTAAGGTTTCAAAACAGTTCTTAGAAAATTTCAGATCATATTATGTTGTACTTTAGGCTCCTTGCAAACATCGGTTTCCAAGCCTAATCCTGCATGCCACTAAATTTGCCTCACTTAGATGTTCTATCCAGTATGAGGGGCTACAAAGGATAATTTTTTGAATCTGAGTTACTTCTTGCTTAGATTGCCAAGAGAAATGAAATGTAACAGCAACCACCTATATTGATGGATATGTTTATAGTAGCAGATGAAGGTAGTCATGGAAGCAAAGTGAGAGTTCCAGGAGGAAGGTGAGAGACAACTTTGACCCAGGCTGGGATTTATCCAGTCATGCCAGTATAACAAAACCACTTTTTGTTTGCCCTTTATGTATCTTCTTTGTAAACAAGAAAAAAAAATCAAAATATAGCATTTTCTGAGACATCTTTTCCTTTGAACTAAGAGAATCATGTGCTTTGGACCTCAGATACTACTCTCTTGACAATTCTGGTGCAGATCCATACAGGGACAAGAGCTCGGTGACTTCCATTCCAAGCAAAGTGGACAGGACATGTCAGAGAGAAGTGCATAATGAAAGGAGCACAGCAATAGAGATGATGAAGGGAGAGGAGCCTCAGCTGGAAGAGAAAGAAAGGGTAACTGTCCTAACAAGTGATACCTATCATGATAGTGTATGTGGATGTTCACAGGCAGAGTACATTCATGCATCTTCCATAAGGCCAGAACCTGGCCTGCAGGACTCTCAGTAAAAGCCAAGACAATGCCCATGTCTACATTACCTATGAAATAAAATATGCAAATATGTTAAAATGCAGGTACTCCAAAACCGGGAGATTTCCATGTAACTACAAACTGGGTATCAGCCAAGGAATTACTCATTCAGTCTCTAAGAAAAAAAAAAAAAAATGAATGAGAAGTCTCTAGGTTCAGGACTAGAAGATTTAGGAGATATCAGACAAAGGACTGTGAGCCACAGAAATTATGAAGAAGCCACTGATAAAATGGACTATGCTGTATAAGAATCCAGGGAATGAATAGCTGGAGTTGGAACAGAAAAGATAAGGTAAAGGACTGCCAGTAAGTTCTTAAATTGTGTTCTTTAACTGTGTTCTTTAACTGTAGATTTGTTCTACAGAAAATAGCTAACTAGCAACAGAAACATTATGCTGTTAGACAGGGTGTCCTTATGGTTGTGCATTACCATATTTTTGCAGTCATGTCTGTATTTACATGCCTGTCACTTTGGACATATTATAGGCAGGTTTACAGAACTGATTATACCAATGAAACTCCTCCAGAAGCTCAACTACAGCAGGTTCAGTATATTATAGCGGCAGTGAAAAATGCCCTTTTCCCTACAGAGGGAACCAGTGAGGTCCCTGAAGAACTTGTTGAATGAGAAAGGCACAAATTAGCAGCCCCAGGCCAGCTAGACCTCAATGGATGTAGGAGCAAGAACAGCCATTTACAAGAGAAAATTAGTATGAAGAAGCAAAAAGAAATGTCAAGGCAAAGAGATTTAAGAAGGGTAAAACTCAGATATTAATAATTTTTAAAACCCTGTTGCCTTTCCAAAGTAGGATGGCTGAAGGCTAAGAACTGTGCATGGGCCCTACAAAGATCCTCTGAGAGGCATCTGTGATAGAGTTGCTAAAAACATAGCATCAGGTTTGCAAGCAGATAAAGTGGACAACTGCTTCAGTGTGGAGCCATGTTCTAGGATGATATTCCATTTTTATAAATGTACTGAGTCCAATCACTTATGGTTCACTAAATGATAAAAAATTTAAAAAATAAAATGTAGGTACATTCAAGTTATTAATTTTCATCCATCCTCCAAATTAGCTACTTAACAAGTAATATCCTCAGTTCTTCATGGCAATATTTTTGGAAATCAAACAAAGGTGTTTCTACAAAGTAAGAAGAAAGAAAAGCAGATATCTACTGTTCTAATGTAATTTGATCTAGAAATGTCTTCTTCTCAAGCAGAAGAGCTGAATCACATTTTCTTTCTCTGATTCTTTTTAGAGAATGTCAATTAGTTTTACTTGAATTTGTTCTCATTTGCAAATTATGTTAAAGGAGTGGGACTGTCCTAGGAATCAAAGGTAGAAAAAACATGTCCCAGCTTACATTTTGATTTCCTTTTAAGTGAGAAGGATAAGAAACCCATATGCAAAAGGCTCTTTCATCCCAAATTTATCAAGCAATACTCATCCCACCATTTCTCCTCAGTTTAGCTGTGTTACCTTCCACACTTTAGTACAACAGGATCAAAGAATTTTTTGCCCACCTATCTTAGGGCTTACACTTAGAATGAGACTAAAGCACAGTCAGCAAGACTTAGAGAATTATTATGTTTTTCCTGTTATGAAGTATGTACATTTATATGTCACTCCCCGCCCCCCAAAAAATTAGACTTTTCTTCATTTAGGCTTAATAAACTTCCTAATGATGGGAGGAAAACCACTGGCAGATATTCGGTGACTGCCATTGTGCACCAAGAGGATTTCACATGCCACCCCATTAACTTCAGTCGCTAGAGGAAAGACAGGAACTCAGTTTCAGTATGTGCTCAACTTTGCTCTGCCCCTACTTTTCTTAGTCAACAACACCAGTTCCTCAGTGGAAAACTCCAGCCCTTGAAAACAACAGAAAATTCACTCGTTTTCCTCTAACTATATGGTCTAGCACAGTAATGTATGGAAGAAAGGTGAGCTAACCTTCCAAGTCAAAGATCTGTCTCTCTGTTCAACACAAAGCATTGAAGATTATATGGACAAAACGGTCACTATATACCACAATACAAACATGTAGGAAGGTCTTGCTTGTTTTGACAACAAACCGTTCTTGAAAGAAAACAATACAGAAGGGCAAACCTGTCAGCTCCATGAAATACCTGTGTCATATTTAAAGGTATGCTGGTTTTGGCTGGGGTACAGTTAATTCTCTTCAAAGCAGGCAGTATGGGACTATGTTTTGGATTTGTGCTGGAAAGAGTATTGATAATTTTTCATGACTCTTTCAATCTCAAAGTCACAGGATATTTACCATGGTCCTGCAGGAGGTTTCATAGGTTTCATGAGTTCCCCATCCCCAAGGTGCTCACTGTGCTGCACTGATGCAGGGCCAGCCACAGCAGTGACATGCAGTGTAGGAGCCAGCTGGGCGGAGCAGGGGACAACCCATTGGCTCCTGCTGATTGGGAATCAATAAAACTGCCCAACCCCCAGTGAAAACTGAGTGGTAGAGGCTCAGACAACACAGATATTCTTATCAGCAATTGCAGCCATTTTCATAGTCATCCCCATTTGATACCTGCCCTTCCAAAGAAAGCATATGGAGGTTAAAAGAATTCGTGATACTTTAGTCAGCTGGTACTTTTGAGGTATTTAATAAAGTAAATAATAATTCCTGTCAAGGAACAAAAAGCAACATTTTCCTTGTTCTACACACCATTGAAGTCAAATATTGGCATGCCTGCATCATCCACACTAAGTTCTCAGGCTACACTGCAGAGCACCTGAGTTCCTAAAAATATTCACAAAAGAATCATAAAACCCATCTACAGGAAGAAAACCCATTGTCAAGATGCTCAGTGTCAGTATAAAGGAGCCCACACATTCATGGAACACTGTTTCAGAAGTCCAAAAGCTTGTAAATTCTATTGATTTAAGGGATAATAATGTTTACAAAGAGATGTTTGCAAAGCATCTGTATTATTTTGTTTCAAAGGGGGTTTTTTTTTAATTTTCTTAAATGATAATGAAACTTATTTAGAAAGAACTCATAGGGATATTTCATGTGTTTCTCATTCAAAGTCTTTCTAACAATAGCATATTTTCAAGATGAGCATATTTTTCCCTTCTGTTCTGCAGAAACTTAGTACAAATAGCAACATATTTTTCTGTGGGGGATAAAAATGCAATATGGTAACAGAAACCAAGAGATTTGTTTAGAGAGCAGTGATTCAGTGGAAAAGTCTTTGGCCAAAGCAGATCCCAAATTGTTCAGCAGCAAGCAGGGTGATTTTACTACAAATGGTGTTTTAATATTTATCTACAGACACAACTTTTGTGAGACACTTGGGTGACAATGGCTTCTTGTTACTCAACTTCAGTGAGAAGGTTTAGAGCAGTATTCAATATTGCCCTCCCTGCACATCACAAAATCACAGAGTGTTAAGGAGTTTGAGTGGACCCTAAAGATCATCTAGTCCCAACCACTCCCCGCCATGGGCAGGGACATCACTAGATAGGTTGCTCAAGGCTTTGAACACTGCTGGGTCTGGGGCATCTACAACCTCCCCGGGCGACCTCTTCCAGTGTCTCACTGCCCTCACAGTAAAGAATTTCTTCCTAATATCTAACCTTCCCTCTTTCAATCTGTACCCATGATACTGCCACAGCAGCTCCTGAGGAAGAGTCCCTCTCCGGCTTCCCTGTAAGCCCCCTTCAGACACTGGAAGGTTGCTATGAGGTCTTCACATAACCTGCTCTTCTCCAGGCTTTACAGCCCCGAATTTCTCAGCCTGTCTTCATAGGCACCTGTCCTCTTAGCAACTTCATGGCTCTTCTCTGGACTTGCTCCAACAGGTCCACATCCTTCTTATGTCAGAACATAGGAAGATCAGAGAGTACCCAAGCAAGATCTTTGAATATGCTGAAGGGATTAGCTAGCATACTCCAAGCCATTCAGCATGAAGTAGGAGTATTATGAAGCACTTGGAAACATGCCGTAACTGTGACCAGGACAACAGAGGAAAAACAAGGAAGGGGAAAAAACCCCAAATAAACAAAACAGACACACAGTACAAAAACAAACAAACAAACAAATAAATAATTCTAGTAGTATACCACAAACAATCAAAGGGGCTGTTTTTAATGATTACGATGGAATGGCCCAAATTGATTTGAAGCAACAACACCAAATGTAACCAGTGGTCCTCAGAGACATCAGCAGACAGAAGCATCAGGTCTGGACCTATGCACAACTTCTCACCTCATACTGAACAGAAGGAAACAGCTCAGGAAAACTACTAAATATAGTCTGTGGATTTTAGGCAACCAGTGAACCACAGCTGAACAGGAAGGGGCTTATCTTAAAGCCTGAACTCTTCTCCCACAGAACCAATGAGCAGCAATGCCACAGGCTTCAGCAGGGTATAGCCATGAGCTAACTCAGATGAGCAGAACTGCAGCATTAATATTAAGACTTAGGATCTCCACTCCTTACTTTCAGGTGAGGAAAAAAACCTCTCCTCTTTAAATAAGTTTCAAATATAGGTTTTGACCACACATTTTTGTCCACAGCTAGTTAAGGATTTTGAGCCCTGTGGAAGCAAAACAGGGACCCTATTTGCTTCTCAGGATTTGTGAAGGCAAGGATAGTGGGTTTCAGAAAGATTATCTCACAGTTCAAACTCGTTAATGAAAGAAATAAATTAACCAAGCTCATTTTTCAGGGAATTCTTGTGTAAACTGGAAATTTTCCAGTCTGTGAGCCCCACGCTGTGCTAACTCATAAATCACAGCAAGCAGGTTGTCTGTATAGTGAGAGCAGCACGTTTGGAGATGGAGGGGTGGGGGGCTGGGGGAAGAAACCAGCATATGTTCATGGAGAAAAAAACCATAAAATCTAAACAGGAAAAAAAATACCTCCCTTGCCCACCACTGGAACAAAATAAAAGGCTTGGCCTCAGGCACTGGAACATACGCTATCTGCAAAGAGCCCCCCAAACCAGGGGAAGGCACCTGAAACAGGTCAGCTTTTAATTGAATACAATATTAATTACCGCGTGCACCATTAACGGTTTGTGGGATTTGACTAATTAATGTAATAGTTTCTGAGTCACGCTCATTAAATATGAAAATTACACTGGTGAAAGGTATTGGTTTCATTATCAATCTTGTATGGACAGGAGCGGGGGTGGGGAGAGGGTGCTGTGGAAAGATTCCCACCCTGTGTTATTTGTTGTTAGCTCTTTTGTCTTGGATTTTGTTCAGGTGGGCAGATGGAAGAGCCAAAGTGAAAAGGAAAGAGACAAGGAGAAGAGGAAGCCTTGCCTGTTGTCACAAGCTAGTGGCTGCAAGTCAGGACCCAAAAGCTATCCAGCTCAGAGTGAATGTACACTTTCCTTTAGTGGAAAGAGCTGGGTGGTCTGCATGAGGTCTGCATGACAACAAGTTGTTGTCAATTCCCATCATAATGCTTAGTTTCCTTCATTCCCCTGGAACAAGATAATGAGAGAGACTGATGTCACACGGGGTACTTAATTCATTAACCCATGTAAAGCGTGTGGTGGTTCCTTATTGGAAAACTACAGGGAAGGTAATTATCGCTGTTAAAACGCAGCTCCAGAGCACAATCATGCACTAAGGATATGCCGAGATATACTGCGGTGGGACACACCCCTCACACAGGGCAAAACTGTTACAAAAAGGGACCAGAGATGTTATATCTCCTGGTCCTATCCAACAGCCCAGCTAGGGGCAGCACTGATTTACTCGAGAGGAAAGTGCCAACAATTCTGTATGGGAAGAATACTCACCTGCATGCAAGATGTCTGGGAAAAGAAAGGAAAGAGAACAGGGTCCCCCCTGGGCCCCACCCAACGTAATAGAACAAAAAGCAGAGGTCAGCATCTAGACTGAAATTTGAGAATAAGTACACAGCTGAGACTGTGTGTGTGTGTGGAGGAAACCCTCAAGGGTGAGATAAAAGTCTAATCCACTTAGAGTTTCCAAGCACCCCAAAGGGAGGTAGGATCACCATCCTGCTAACAACAATGCTTAAATACTGCACAAGGAGCCCTAGGGTAGTAGGAGGAGCAGAGATAAGTCAGTGTTATTTTTTTGTAGGAGTCCTCTTGACTGATTCTTAATGCATTTGGCACATGTGTTTGGGGGTAAAGAAGGGAAAAGGGATGGCATCGTACCAGAGCTGCATAACTTCACATTCATGCTACAGATATGTGTCAGCCTGGAAAGCCCAGATACAGAGAAGAGAAACCAGCAGGTGGGGGAAAATGTAAGAAGAAGACAGTAACACACATGCAAACCCCAAAAAATTACTCAAATCCCTGATTCTCCGTAAAACGTGGGGAGAAAGAACAAGCAGTATACCAATAAGAAAGAGGAAATCCCATACATTATGTTTTTATCACTTTTTCTCACAAGTAATAGCTTTCTGATTTATGTTTCTTCAAAATAGATGCCAGTCCTAAATACCACCTGCTTGCCAGGAATCTGTGGCTGAGACTGAGTTTGTTGGACAGTGCACAGCCTATTTCTTTTGGGGCTAATAACATGCACAACCAAGAACAGTGCAGGCTTCTGTATTGCATCATTGTCCCTTCTCCAGTGTACTTACAGTACATCCCAGTCACTTACACATAAATGTTCCTTCATACTCCAAGCCTCATGGCCTAGGTCCAAGCAAGGAAGTGTTATGCCCCGGTCTGCTCGGTGGGTTTAGGGGAAGGTTGTTTGATTTACTCTGGGCAGTGTACGGAGAAACAACAAAATTCTCAGGAGATCCAATGACAAACTTTTACTTGTAAAAATGCTTCAGAGCATTAAGGTAGAACAAGGTACTTGTAGCCATTTTGGTTAGAAAAGCAACAATATAAAAGCATAAAAATAACATCTAAGAAAATGTATAAGGGAAAGAAAAGAAAGAGAAAGAAAGGATAAGAGTAGAAAGGTATATAGTCACCACCCTTGGATTCAGGGATGAGACTTGATTGTTGTATTTTCATTNTGTCTGATGTAACACTCTGGATCACAGAGCACTTTTGGAGTCTTTGATGGTTTATGACAACTTTTAAAATATTACAGCTACCTCTCACATCACTAGTTGAGCCAACTATGGCTCATCAGAAGGGACAAATACCTTGAGGTCTACGTGTGAATGTCAGTACTTCTCGGTGAGTTTTCACACCTAAGCCACTTGTATAAGGACATTGCCATGACAAAAAGCACACCTGATAAATCCCACCTCACAGGATCTGCCTAT
>VYZT01016561.1:10898-35933 GCA_013400735.1 Pomatostomus ruficeps
TCCCACCTCACAGGATCTGCCTATTATCGGCCTCTTCCATTATCTGGCTCAAAACCCAGCTTGTAGTATCCTGTGGTGGGTGTTCAACCCCTCTGCACCTAGGCTGTGACCTTGCACAAGGTCAGCAAAGCACGGGGTCGATTGTTTGAGCCATTAACCATTAACTTTCCAGTCTCACAGGAAGGAAGATAACTATAATCAATTCTGTTTCATATACAAACTGTGAGGGTTCTAAGAAAGCTCTAAATGTTGAAAGGTCCCTAGTATAATTAAACTATTATTTAACATGATGGCAGATCTCTTTGCAACCATATTAACAAGGCTACATTTTCTCTCCAGAACAAGACAAAGTAATCACAAATTTATTGAGTGAGAACTAGCTCCTCTTGTGATTCATATCCTATACCAAGCAAATAAGACCTCTTCTGGACTGAAACAATGCCCCATACAGATTGTATTTTCCAGTCCTACCTTCTTCCAGGTCACAGGGTTTCCTTTAACTCCTTCCCACCTATTTTAAAGATGAACTTTGCTATTTTGAGTACATCAAAACAGCTAGGACACTGCTACCCTACAAGAACCTCTGGAGTTGGCTAAATATATTTTGTTTTCACTTGTGAGTATATTTCAGGTATCAAAGAAGATCTAAGTTACACAGCTCCCCCTCTTGCTTTGCTAAATGTAGTTCATCACAGCAGTTAATAGGAAATTTTTGGCTCAGGAAGCCCCTAAACTGCTGGATTACCAAATGCTAGTGCTCTTCTCAAAGTATACAACAGTGCCATTATCAAACAGGATACCAAGCTACACAAATTTTTGTTGAAACATTTACAGCTGCTTCATACTGCCAAAGTTCCCATGGATTTTGTCAATGTGAATAGAAAGGACAAAGATGGAAAGTTTCCCCACCAAAAGCAGAGTTAAGGCACTCTTCTCTAGGAAGCACACTGAGCAGCCATGCTCAGCCCATTGCTTCTCATTAGCACTACAACAGCTTTTATCAGCTCACACTCACTTTTACCTCCACTGACAGTATCCTCTACAGACTAATTTGATCCTTTTCAGTTCCTCTCATTCTCCACTGGTTTTTTTTCATACATCTGTGCTGATGAAACAGAGAGGACTTTCCAGACTGGAGCAAAGACCATTATTCTATGTACAAAAGTCCTGGTTGGAAAAAGAAAATCCATACCCAACCCAAAGCAGTTTGTGTTAGGGGGAAAGCCTTTGCAACTATTAAAATATCCAGGTGGCAGCTATGTAATCAATATATATTATGGCCTCTTGTATCTTCCATAACTTTACTGATGAATTCACAGTGTTTAATTAACTTAGCACTATAGTGGTGAGATATGCTGTCACTGTCTGCCTGTTATCTCTTTCTATTTAACTTTAAATGTTTCCATAGCTCAAATGTATCTCTGAATGAAAGTCAGCATTCCCAGAAGAATATGACAGTAGATACTTCCAACTTCAGCTACAAGAAGACATGAAGTAAGAACATGAAAGATAGTAGTTAAACCCTAAAGTGGGTAAGGACAGCTATGCTGAAGCTGCAGCAAATTAAGTTATTACTGAAGTGCCAGTCAGATGAATGCAACAGCACTGCCCTTCACATCTATAATGTTCCATCAGACATCAGAAAGTGAACCACCAGAGGTGAGGAGGAGTTGGTTGATTTGTTACATGATTTTGGTTTTCAATGTTTCGGGGTTTTTTAAAGATGTATTTTTCACCCTATCACACATCACAATTCTAGGTATGTGTCTGCACCTGTCAACAAACATATTTAGGAGACAACACCTAATTGCTGACAGTAGCTAATTGAATTGTTAAAACTGCACAGACCTTATTTATGATACCACAACAAAGTCACACTTTTATAAGCAAAGTTATAAGTACTTTATCATCACCTCTTCTCCTCAGTACCAGGTCTGAGTGGATAAATTCAGACTGCCTTAGACTCACCATTAAAACACCATTTTGTGCTTCTCTGGATTAAAAGACAACAAGAATTTGTCAATGTAACAGACAAAGAAAAGTATGGTAAAGCTAAGGCAATGAACCAGTTTTTTCCTATTGTAAGAATTTTCAGGTTTAAAACAAGTGTAAAAATTATACTATTGAAAGCTTTATAAGAAAGATAGTTGATTTTTTTTCCAAAAAATAAGATATTAAGAAATCAGCAAAGGAATTTTTGAATTTCTCCTTTACCTTTCAGCCAAGCAGTACTCACAAAGCATTCCTTGGGTGGTTCATGCCCAAGACTTTTGCCTAAAGACTTTGGAGTGGTTTCAGAAGTATTGCTGTCTCATCAAAAGTACAGGACAGAGACCAATAGTGGATTCTCCAGGGTACAGGAGTCAGTGGCAGAACTAAGAATACAAGCCCACAGCTGTGACATTAAAGCTAAAATAAACACATAATTCTAAACACGGGGATAAAAATAATGTCCTACTGTTGAACAATGGTTCCTAAGCAGAAACACATCATAATCACTGCTTTAGAGACTTTACAGTGCCAACATCTGTGACAAAATCCCCCAAAGCACATTGATAGATATAACAGGATTTGAAGTATCTATGTACCAAGTTTGTCCTCCTATTTTCTTGGAGAAGCTGATTAGCAAAATTTCAATATGGAAGGGATGTATTGATCACATCATGCATTATGTGATTTATGAATTTATGCAAGGAACATTCTGTCCTAGCAAGACCAGACAGCAGTGTGTAGAGCAGTGAACTCTATCTAAGCCAGGTCCCTGGAGAGGAGCCATCTCACTGCACAAACATGAAGTGTGAAAAGAAATTGAAGACAGGGAAGCAAGCCAAAGCCAGTGGGTCTGCAGTCAGAACATTCTGCTGTTCCATTTGAAGCCAGACAAATAACTATTTATCTTGTAACTCTAAGCAGCATAAAAAAAGAAAGGAGAGTTTATTTATATCCAGTAGCTTCCTTTGTTTTTGGGGAAACCTAAAGTAGCAGCCATCAGCAGAGCTAATTCATGAGGAAGAAACTGTTTCACTTTTCTGTAATGTTGTTTCCAATCACCCAACTCATGCACAACCCTTCCCCTACTAGTATTTGGTATCAGGACAGAAAATTAAGAAGGAGAACATTCCTTTCCAAGTTGAAAGTCCTTGCACAGGGTTGACTGGCAGCACTCCCTGAACTTACCATCTAGCAGGAGTAATGAGTTCTCAGAGATTTGGGACATACATTTTCTACCAAACTGAAAAGACAGCTTTAGGGCAAGACTCCAAGAATTAGGGGGTAGCCTCCCTTACCAGCCACAAGGCAATACTTTAGTAAACAGAAGGAAGAGCACAAGGCACCTTATAATCCAGTCAATTCCTACTCCTAACAGTAGCTCTGTGATGAGCCTCTCTCTCAAGGAGCTTTCGGTCAAGTCAGCTCTGTATCCCATGGACTCACAAATAGACTGGGCCCATATGGAACATTTTCAGAGGCCGAAAGAAGGGTGAGAGGACATTAAGTTCTTCTAGATCTTGTTATATGTTCCACAGGGTTTCTCTCTACACAAGGTTATATAGATGGTGATGCTATCTTTATTCCTTCATACAAAAATGGGACAAAAGCAAAAGAATGGAACTGACCTGTACTGCAGCACCCTCACCGGCACTTTGCTTCTGCAGTCACTCCTACTTCATCTCTTTCAACAACCCCATGTCCAAATAGCTTCATACAGAAAATAATGTGGCACATCACTACAGGTGTCTGCAGGAATAGATCTTCACATGTAGAATCCAGAAAGATGTCATGCAAATCATATAGTTCACTGCTTCTACCAGCTGCATATTTTCTAGAGATTTGTCCACTCTAGTTTTATATTTATGTCAAGCACCATGGATGGTATTACTTGTCTTGAGAAATTGTTTCTTATGCTGGTTTTGGTTCAGATAGTTTCTCTTAACGCAACCCCACCAGCAAGGAGTCTGGGCATGCACAAGGAGTTGGGAGTAGACAGAGCCAAGACAGCTGACCTCAACTGATCAAAGGGATATCTCATATCATATGGCATCATGCTCAGCATATAAAAGAGGGGAGATAGAAGAAGGAAGGGGGAATGTTCAGAGTTATGGTATTTGTCTTCCCAAGTAACCATCACACATAATGGAGCTCTGCTTTCCTGGAGATGGCTGAACACCCGCCTGACCATGAGAAGTGGTGAATTAATTCCTTGTTTTGCTTTCCTTGTGTGCATGGCTTTTCCTTTACCTATTAAATTGTCTTTACCACAATCCATGTGTTTTCTCACTTTTACTCTTCTGATTCTCATCTTTTCTCCCCTCATCCTCTTATGGGGAATGAGGGAGCAGCTGGGTGGTGCTTCATTGCCAGCTGGGGTTAAGCCATGACACTTTTCCATCTCTGCCAAGATTCAGGATTTTTCTTTAGTTCCAGTATCCCTCCCAAGACTTGACAAAAAATATCAGATGCTAGTGGGAACTTAAAACATTCAGCCTGTTTGCAGATTGAACGCACTTGTCTCTCTCTCCAGTCCGCTGGTCATTTCTTGGACTTCTCACTTGGAACTACTCAGTTTCTTGATCTGGAGAAGTAAGTGTTATATCTACACAGGGACAAGAGGGAGAAATAGTACCAGCCATTTAGGAAAGCAGTCATGTAAGGCAATTTATTGATCTGAAAACATTCCAAGGAATACCTCTTTCCTCTGTTCGCACAACAGTATTATCGTTACAGTAACATATAGCAGCATTTCTGCATCCAGCCAGGCATGCTCTGCTTGGTTTCAGCAATCTGGTCTTGCCAACTCTTAAACTATGAGGGGAAACACTACATGTCAGTACTATTCTTCTGGAGAAGTGCTCAAGAGTACTTCTCTGCTTTGCCCCCCATTTACTTAATTACAAACTCCATGCCCAAAATGACAGCCTTTACCCATCAGGAGCCTTTCTGAGTAGCAACAAAAGGATTTACTGACTGTGAGCTGCTGTACAAAGATATGTGGATCATTAACACAAGCAAGCCTCCAGCTTCAGCATTCATCACAGGGTGGCTCGACACCTGCTTTCCAGTGACAGCCTTCACTGGAGAAGGTTTGCAGCTGGCCCAGCTCTTACTGAGCTTCCTCACATCCACCAACTATCTCCACTCTCCATTTGTCAATTGTAAGTGATAATTTCTATTCAATCTGATACATATTATAAGAATATAAACAAATGCCTCTGGCTGTATCATGGCTGCAATCACTTCCCTTTATAGCCATCATTTATTACGGGCGGACAGGTGGCCATCCGGTGGAATGCCGAAGAGGCTATCTTCTGGGCAATCACAAGGAAACACAGCCACATTTACATTCTTTCCAAGCAGACACAGAGGTGTGTGATTTCTGAAAAAACTTTGCTGTGCTCCAAAATTTCTTCCTTTCCCAGCCATGTAAGTCACTGGAACAAATCTGAATATTACAAGCCTAGCCCATGAATGAACACCAGATTTCAAATTTAAACTTATTTAAGATTTTTGAAAATAAGAAAGGGGCCTGGGGAAGCTTTGTCCCCAGTTGCTTCATTTATGTCTTACACTTTTAATACAGAATACATGTTTTTTCTAAATACTGACCATTTGACTTCACAAAAGTATACAAAATACTGATTTGGCAGCAGCTTTGTTGCCCAAGTGGCATTTTAAAGAAGGTTTATTATGTACTACTCCTAGGCACATGTAGTGGTCTATTTCAAAAAGACCTTGGAATTCATATTTGTAATCATTTCACCTTGCTTTAAAACACTGGCACCTGTAAACCAGATATATGTCAGGCTACTTCACAACTCAGGCAGCAAAAGTCAGGACAGAAAATTACTAGTATTGCAGTAACAGCACTTAGAGAACACAGAATATAATTAACATATTTGTCAAAGTCTAGAACAACGATGTTAACATCAGCTCATGTATCAACACAAAAGGACCTCAGATTTACACTGCTTCCGAAACACTGCAATTTTACAAGCAGAGCATAGTAGGAAATCAGTATGCACACATAATCACAGGTTGAGCAAGTTTCTACCACCAGTTCTGATTGCAGGACCTGTGCTACCTAATACTTGTCAACTTCTTAGAGTGTAGAAAACTGGGCTTTTGCACAGAGTGTTGCAAGGACAGAACAAGGAATACTGAAGCAGAAGAGCTGCTGTAGGACTTTGACATGGCTTTTAATATTACTGACTATCCATCATCCCCAAGACTACAACTTACATTGATTGTCATAGCAAAATGTGCATTATGAAGTTCATAAGAACAGACAGACTAAAGGTCCATCACATCAAATATCCTGTCTCACCAACAGGTGGTGCCAGGTGCTTGGGAAAATGTCCACCTACTCTTCTAGTACCCAGTCCTTTAGGGAGTTAATAAGGCCAAAGGCTGTATTAAAACTATTCCATTTATTAACCATCAATACACTTGAATACCTAATATCATTTATATACTTGGTAACCCACAACATCCAGTGAGAATAAATTCTGCTGCTAAATTCAGCTTGATACTTCAGAGTGTTTCCTTGTTCTCATCTTCATGTACCCAGGACCCAGCGAAACCTAGAGACAGCCTTCACTGGTTTGGACAACTTTCCCATCGTGCACACTTCAGTGCCATCCTCCCAAAAAGTAGAGATGAGAGTACCTTTATTACTACCAAGCATAGCAAAGTGATTATTCAGTGATTCCCCAGGACATTAGCAGTCTAGCCAAATTTTCAGGCACAAAGACAAGAATCAGACTTCATATGTCAATGCCTAGTGACTCTATCTGCACACTTGAGAAAAAGCCTTTGCCTTCTTTTACCTTTATTTTCCTTCCTTCAAGTTAGACTTTCTTATTTTAGGAACAGGATCTGAAAATGCACTGTAAATGTCTGGAAAGCATTTTATGAATATGAATAAAGGTAACCATAAATATATTAAACATAACTCCCAAATTTCCACATTGTGTCCTACGAAAGGTTATTCTGAGAAGAGCTGTGTACATCGGTAGGACATTCCCTTGGAAAGAGAGAATAAATACAGCAAACACCTTTACTACTTCAGCATAGGACCTGAAAATGGAATCAAGTTGTCTTAGAGCAGAGCTTCACACAAGCAGATGGTATGTGACTTTCAGCATCACAGTCACCTTTGAAGGCACTGTAATAATATTCCTGCATTAAAAACATAGTTGTTCTCAACATTTGGGGATGATCCTGTGAAACAAGCTTCTAGGATAAGCATGAAGGATGAACAGGTACCATCTGTGATCATGTCACTCAGTTGAGGATCACTGCTGCCAACATGCTCAGCAGAGCCTACTGCACATCAGTGCTCGTTCCTAAACTGACTTTTTAAGAAGCAGGAGGGGCAGGAAGCACACAGTCTGTCCTCAGCATCCCGAGCCACAGAACAAGCTCCAGCCTTGGTGCACACATAGCACTGCTGAAAATATTTTTTCATGGGTTTATGCTATTGGTGTCTGTCCAGTTTCATCCACCAGCCAACCTTGGATACATTAAGGAGAATTTCAGCACATAAATAATAATGTCAATCAATATCACCTTGAGGAAACAACTTGCTGAGTGCTACACCCACCTCAGAGCCAGTAGAGGTATTTGTTTTCTTGTAAAACCTGTGTAGGCCACTGGGATCACAAGCTCTTCTGGTAATTCTGTCCACAGGTCACCTCACATTTAGTCCTGCCACACCACTTTTCTATCATACACAATACTCCAAAACAAAGCAAGCTAAGCAGAGCCATGTACCATCTCTTCTAAATCCACCTTTGGCAGCCCCTTTCTTGCTTCAGAATTGTAATATGCAGCAGTTCCTCTGCAAGTTCTCTTTGGCATCCATTTAATGAGTCTGTTATTCACAAATTTTCTTAGTCCCTCTTTGAACATCCTAGTGCTCTCAGGTGCCATAGCCTCCAGCTGCCAGGCACAGAAGCTGTTTCCTTTATCGGCTTTAGACCACCTCCTGTCAGCATTGTAGAGCACTGCCTTGTTCTAGTACAGTAGAATTCAGCATGTAACTGTTCTCCATTTTCCCTATGTATTATCTTCTTCCATAAAGGCAGTGCTTTTGAAAGCACTTCTGCAGAGCTTTTTTCAGAGGCTACCAAAAATTTGCCACCTTGCTGCGAAAGGTGTCTGCCCCCAGATTGTACTTTTTACCACAGGGGCCCTAAAAATAGAATCAGGTACGGCCAAGAACAAGAAATGAGGCTACTCCTTTCCCATTTGCCAGTCTGTCAGCTGAACTCCTCAGCCCTTACCTTGCAAAAAGGACTGGATTCCTTTCCCCAAATGAAAAAGCTGAGACAGTGAAGTCAAGTAGCTTGACTGCACTGAAGAAGGGCTTGTGTTTTTAGACAGGGACTTTCAGTTTAATGGCTAGACCAATAGATGAGACTGTCCCCTGTGCAGAGGGCTCTGTCCATGACCAAAGAACACTCCAGTTTATTACCAGAACAATCAGATTAGAAAGATTCAGTGGCTGGGACAGAAGATGTAGACATTTGCATGTCATAGATAAAGGCACTGCTGATGCTGCCTATATGATGGTAGATTGCTGAGGCTATCTTGCTGCAAAGAACTGGAATCTAAAGCCCAGTTTGCAGCAAACTTGGGAGAAATTACAGTGGATTTGGTCCTGGAAGTCAATTAATAGATGTTTAGATACTATACCAACAATTTCACTATTAAACTAAAGGATAGGACTCTTCTTTTCATGCAGAGACCTTTCAAATAAGGTGGCTTCAGCTCTCAAGGTAGGCAGGCACCAGCGGCACTGTAAAGAGAGCTGCCCATGGATCCCAGGGGTAAGTGAATAGCTAAGCCTGTACTGCCTTTGTGTACAGTGCATGGAAGGATCTCTGAACAGGGACTCACTAAATCTAGATTGATTTAAAAATGCTGGGGAAGCCTTTGGTAAAGACACCTGCAACATGGTTGATGCTCCATTGGCTTTTTAACAAAGCACTAGCCCAGACCACCTTAGTCCCAGTCTGAAATTGGACTTTGCAGGCAGGAAACAGATCCAGGATCAGACCCTCTTTTGGGGGCAGTGGCAACAGGGAATATACAACTGTAATTAACCTAACTACTGAAAGGAACCTACTGTAATTAACCCAAACATAACACTGAACAGAAATTAGTGCTGGTAGTTGATAAACAGTGAGTGGAGCTAAGGGGCAGTGATGTGTAGACGTCACCGATGTCTCTGTGTCTCTCTGGGATCCCTGTCAAAAGCATCAGTGAAGGATTTTCTCACCTCCCCCCTTTTCCCCACAAGACAGTTTTCAAAGCAGCTGAACTGTGTGCATGACTATACACTGACTGCCTCCATGGCTCTCCCCAGCTCACAGAACAGCAACAAGAGGGATTCAGGAAAGGCAGGACCACACACTAGAAAAGGAAGTCCCTATGGAAACAACCCAGCTCAAATGCTCACAGATTAGGCAGGCTCACAACAGCATCTCAGAGAGGTCGCTGTTTTTTGGTTGACTGGTTCATTGTCAGAGTCTCTCATTACTCATCCAAGCTGTGTTTCCCATGTTGTACCTGTGATACATCTATTTCTACCACAGTATTTTCAGTGCAGGACAAAGCAGTTTAGCTCTGTCTGAGAACTGCCTTGCCAAATCAACAAATGGGAGAAACCATCCATTAAACCATTTTGTACAGTTTTTTTATTTCCCCCAAAAGGGTTTTGTATTTGTTGCTTTCCAAATTTATAACACAGTAAGAATTCATGTACTATGACAATTATTATCTTACACACTGACAAATGAAAGTTCTTGCAAGCTTTCCTCCAAATTAATTACCTTTGACATAATTACAATTTTTGGGAAAGTTTCTGCTTCCTGTAGAAACATCATATATTTTATTTGAAAAAAAGATCTGCCACAGTGCTCTGTAGTGGTGGCCTAAGCCCTCATCAAAGCTTCTTAGTGGAGCAGACAAGGTGCACCAAAGGAGACATAGTCCACCAAAAAAGCCCAGTCTAATGAGAAGAACAGAAAGAGAAGCACATGAGCTGTAATTCCCAGGAAGGAGAATATAGCAGTTCAAATCTACATAACTAGTTAAAATGGATTTCATTTTGTGTGAAAAAATAACTTTCCCCTCACAGTACCACTACAGATAAACAGCCTGTTTTTCCAAACAACTCAGCCTGCTACCTACCTCTGAAATTCTTCTATTTCTGCAGTAGTCTGTGACAGAGGTGACCAAAGTGGAACACAATACTCTTAGGCTACCATACTACCATTTTTATTCTACCTTGTTGTGGTTTGACCCTGGCTAAATGCCAGGTACCCATGGCAGCCGCTGACTCGTTTCCTCCCCTGCCACAGCTGGGCAGAGGAGGAAAGGAGAGGGGGGACAAAAAAACCCAGGGAATTAACTCTAAGGTCCATGAGTTGAGATAAGGAACTGGGAGGAAACGCTCCAAGGACAAAGCAGGCTCAACTTAAGTTACAAAGTGAAATTCATTACTACTCAAGTTAGAAGGAGGATATGAGAAGGAAAACTAAACCTTTAAAAGACTCCGTTCTTTTTCCCTCCCCACTCCTCCCTCCCTCCCACCAACAGTGCAAGGGGGGCAGGGTGTGGGGGTTCAGGTCAGTCCATTTCCAGGATCTTCTTCCCCTGCTTAGGGAGAGGAGTTTTTTTCTCCCCTGCTTTTGCCGTGGGGTCCCTCTCATGAGAGACAGTTCTCTGTGAACTTCTATGGCATGGGTTTTACTCATCTACAGCATGCAGTCCTCCAACAACAAACTGCTCCAGCATGGAAGCAGGGGGCCCTTCTCTCTCCAACCAGGTCTCCCACCCAGACTGCAGTTTCCTCCGACAGCCACCCACTCCAGCGTGGTCACCTCCTCCATAAACTGTGGGACTTTTATCTCAGTCTCTGTCTCTCACTGGGCTGCACCTGCTACGGCTTCTCCTGGCATCCATGGCTGCTGCGGCTTTTGNTTCCTTAAATATGTCATCACAGAGGCATAACAAACCTTTCTAATTGGCCCAGACATGGCCAGTGGCATGTCCATCATCTTCAGAGCCATCAGAGATTGGCTCTGCTGGAAATGGTGAAGAATTCCAGAAACTTCTCACAGGAGCCATCTTTATGGCCCCCTCCTCACTACTAAAACCAGAACAACCTATAGTCTACAAAGTTTTTATTCTGTTCTTAAACATTGGCTCATGGAAAGTTAGGCTCTCTGAATTTCTAGTTGAAAAACTCATACTTAAACACTTTAAAATATAAACTAAAATACAAACAGAATTCCAAGATTGTTTGTTGGTGTTGTTGTTTTAGCAGGGGTTTTTTTGTTTTGTTTTTGTTTTTCTTTTGTCTGAGGTAATGTTTTTTGTAGAGCAGAAAATTTGGAGGTGCAATGCCCAGGTTCATAAAACTGTAGAGCAAAATTGGGAAAAGGTTCAGTTCTCCCCATAAAAAATACAAGTTTCACTTAGGATAGTCCAAGAACTGAAGGTCAAAAAAGACAAGCTCTGACAGTAATTTGGTACACAGTTTGACATCACATTGCGGCTTCATCCACAAGTCCACAAACCCTCCCTTATTTGGAGGCATTTTCCCCACTAGGGAAAAGATACTGGTTGAGAATATACATATACACCTCTTTTTCACACATTTAAATGCAATGTGTTACACTTTGAACAGGCCACCTGGATTAAATAGAAGTTAATTAAAACAATCCCTCATTTTTTGGTGTTTTAAACTGAAGACTGGGTAAAGCAGGGGTAAAACAGGACTTTTTATTACTCTTAGATGATGTTAAGAGGACCCATAAATACATCTCTTCTTCCTGTGATCCCATTCATCTTGCTGCCTTTTCTACTCCTCTTTGCCAACAATCAGATCCCAGTAAACAACCTCAAGTGAAATTTGCAACTGTCAGATAAACATTAAAAATGCTTCTCTTGTCCTTTCCCATTGATAGTCCCATTAATATTGTAATAGAACAAAAAGTTATGAAAATGAACGCATGCTGGGTTTGGAAGTGAATTATGCAGACAGCAGCTGTGAAATATATACACTTGAATATGCATAGACAAAGAGATACAGTGCACCTACAAAGAAGCATGTATACACGTACATGTAATATTTTATGATACAGCACTTGGTTCTAACCTTGTGCTACTGTACTCTGTGCAGCAACTCCACTGACTTTCATCTGGTGTAAATTCAACACAAGAAAAATCAGGATTAAACTACCATGGGGTTTTATTTAGGTGAAAAGTATCCTATTTACACAATTTTTCTACGCTCTTATTTTTTTTTCAATCTTTATTTGTAATCAGAGTCCAGTACTACAATCTGCTTTTGTCTGTTTAGTACTTTTCCTCAGTATGCAAATCTCTGGTTGTATGTCTACTGTTTAAAAAAAAAAAAAAAAAATCTCTACCTCGAATTATAATGACAGAGTGTTAAAAAAAGAATCCTAACCTTTAAATTCAAGCTTTTTTTTCAAACTTGCCCTTTAGACACTTATTAATTCAAATAGTATCCATTAGGAGTCTCAAAAAAGGAGTATTTCAGTCCTCCCAAAACCACAACAAAAACATTGTACCTGTTGTCCTCTGTCCATCTGAACCTTCACAAAATAATCTTCTAAATGTCTTAAAATATTACAAGGTACTATTGAATGTTTTATATCTATATATATATGTATATATATATATACACACACTCACATTCATATACATGTATTGGATTTTCCTGTCAGGCTTTTACATTTTCTGAGCCATTAATATTCTACTGTTTCAAGCTATTCTGAAGAGATAGAAGCTTTGCATGCTTTAATAAAATGGGAATTCTTCAAGGGAAAGCAGAATTTCAGAGGCTGGAGTTTTAGAAATACTCCCAGGTAGAGAGGCAGCTGTGACAGGTCGGTAAACACGAAGGAAGACTCCACAGAGACAAATTCTGCCTGAGAGGCTTTCCCTGCTTGAACAAGACCTTAGCTCTCTGAACAAAAAAATGCTGCCAATTATATTGTTCTAATTCCCAATTTAGTGAAATTTTGCTGGGTCTTTTCATAATGTCAGGCTGCATTCAGATGCTTCCAGTCATCTTTTTCTGAAGTCCCTTAATGTTACATACCCAGAATTCTCTCTCTTCTGAACCTCATGCTTTTCAGACGCAAGTCCTATATGCTTATACTTCTATATGCAAGCAAAAAGATACTAAACTGGGAATACCAACTGGATCTTTCAAACTCATGGTCCTCCACTGTTTAGGACACCTGCCATTTTGCACAGAAATCATTCCCTAGTTGACTTACACTTATATTAAGCAATGGTTAAACAAAATAACAACAAAGAGAATGTTAATTTTATAGTGTTTTCTAACTTCATTCAAATAGACTGTCAACTTCCTGAGCTGCCAACAATCTTGAAATGTAGTATATTTTTACATGTTTTGGAACATCATACATAAAGCAAAATTGATTTTTGATGTTCTCATCAAAGTCACAAAAAAGGTCTTTAGTCTATCAGATTTCAACTTCTCTAGTGCCTTTTGAACAGAAACATGTTTCATTCATCTGCGCTGAAATACTGATTATGGAAAAATTCCACTTCAGATTTCTGCAATTTTACTGAGAGATCACCAGAAAATAATAAACTTCTGGAATATATAGTAATTTTTTTCTGAGTGGCAGTTGGGTTAGGCATTAGCACTTCAGCTCTATGAAATTAAAAACTCACATGAGACTGTCTATGTTGCAAACTCTGGTTTGAAGTAGCTGAGAGTAAGGGTCTCATAGATGCACAGTCTGGATACTCAACAGGTACTGTGTGTCCTTCCACAGACAATACATTCTACCAATTTAACACAAATACAATGACTACAATTGGTCACACTTAAAGGGTATTTCCCCAAACACTTTACAGGAAACAGTCACCATGTTCCTTCCTGGTGTTTTGCTTTGTAATTTATTGTCACATAATCTTTGGGCTGACAGTGCACTACACTTCAAACTAGAATGTGGTCTTACAAACTTCACTGGCTACTTTCACAAGTCACCTGTGGGTTCCAGGTGAAATATTAAGTTTCAGGTGAAATGTTAAATGTTAATTTCAACAGCAACTTTGGCTGGAAGAGTGTAAAAAAGACATCACCTTTGTGAAAATATTTTTGGTAACAGTTTGTTCACGAAACAAATGTTTTCTTCTAATTGTTTTTGAGTTTGATTTGTGACAATTTGTACAAAGTGTTTACTTATGTTTGTTACTTTAGGGTTTGCATAACAGATTTCTTCCTGTTTGGTTACCTCTTTAATTTTTTTATGCCTTGTTACCATTGTTCCAGAAGTATTACTATTGGAATGTTACTATTGTCATGGAAATGTCTTTTCTGGTAAGGAAAAAGGTTAACTGCTTGCTCTCGGGTCTGCATGGCTACCCCACGCTTCACTACCAACCAACTTCAGCTCCAAAATTACTTTCTGTTCAAACATTCACTGAAGCAGGTCAGTTGAAGTGTCATGGAGCACAGCATGAAAGACCTTTCCACTGACTTGCCCTCATGCTGTCATTTGCACAACGGCAGTAGGGCTATAAAGAGTTCCCCTCCTCAAATGGGATTCCCTGCCTATATGGCATTAGTGCAAATAGGAAAGAGACAAATTAGGAGCAGTCTGGGCATGCCCAGGAGTAATACCCATGAGACCCTGTCATGGAGGTCTTGGATAAGCAAAGGATTCCCCATGCCTTTGAGGAGATGGAAGTGTAGCCCACAGCACCCACACAAAGTTCAGTCTGGATCTGACACTCTGCTTGTGGTTTGTGTTTTCTCGAGCCTCAGGGAAACTAGCATGACAGAGTAGAGATAGAGTGTAGAGCAGAGCTGAAACCTTCTTCCACTTACCAAAGCTTCATCAGCAAGCAAACATCAAAGAAAATAAGCCCTAAGGTGATCCATGTATTAACTTCCTGCCCTCCAGGGTCAGCATTTCTTAAATCATACAGGACATTACATTCTCTGTACAGTCTCCAGACATTTCGCAATGGATAGCAAAGGAGGCTAAAGCTCTAAAGGGATAAAGTGTCAAAGAGAGCTTTTTATTTAAAGAACAAGAGAAAAGAAAAGAAAATGGATATTTTAACTTTTATCTTGGAGTTAGTTAATATTCACACTTAACTGCTGAACTGGCTAAATTCTTTTCTTTTCTTAAGGACCTTTATAAATTTCATCATTAATAAAATCAGACATTCAATTAGCAGGGAATTTCTGATTGCTAACTGAGATTTCCCCCCCATCAGTTTCTCTTTTTCACTCTTTCTAGTCTCTCTTTTCTATTTTCCCCTCCTACTCGAGTCCCCCCTTCCCTGAAAAATCAGGGGAAAGTGAAAACTGACTCCATTAACCTCTGTCATTACCTAAATCCATCTCTTAATTAATATGAGTTAATATGATTAATCAAAATAATGAGACAAACCTATTAAATTAGGGTGGTTAAATTACAAATGGAAGTGGTAAAGGCAATGGGGCTGATAACGAATAGCTGCAGTCAGAGATGGGGCTAGCTCTTGAAATGATATGTGACAAACAGCAGAGAGAATCAAGAATGAGGGGAAATCAGCAAGATTCATGTGAGAAAAATATTCTACATGCACAAAGAATGATATTCAAATGCCTGGTAGTATTTCAGGGGATTAGGTGTGTTAGAATAATATTTTAACCCCTTTCTATTGTGGTTTGACTCTGGCTAAGTGCTAGGCACCCACGGCAGTCGCTCACTCATTCCCTCCTCTGCCACAGCTGGGCAGAGGAGAAAAGGAGAGGGGGGACAAAAAAACCCAGGGAATTAACTCAAAGGTCCATGAGTTGAGATAAGGAACTGGGAGAAAATGCTCCAAGGACAAACCAGGCTTAACTTAAGTTGCAAAGTGAAATTTATTACTACTCGAGTTAGAAGGAGGATATGAGAAATAAACTAAACCTTTAAAAGACACTGTTCTTTTCACTCCCCACCCCTCCCTCCCTCCCACCAACAGTGCAAGGGGGGCAGGGTGTGGGGGTTCAGGTCAGTCCGTTTCCAAGATCTTCTTCCCCTGCTTAGGGAGAGGAGTTTTTTCCTCTGCTTTTGCCGTGGGGTCTCTCCCACGAGAGACAGTTCTCTGTGAACTTCTGTGGCGTGGTTTTTCTTGTCCACGGAATGCAGTCCTCCAAGGACAAACTGCTCCAGCATGGAAGCAGGGGGCCCCTCTCTCTCCAACTGGGTCTCCCACCTGGACTGCAGTTTCCTCCGACATCCACCCGCTCCAGTGTGGTCACCTCTTCCATAAACTGCAGGACTTTTATCTCAGTCTCTGTCTCTCACTGGGCTGCAACTGCTACAGCTTCTCCTGGCATCTACAGCTACTGCGGCTTCCTCTGGCATCCATGGCTGCTGCGGCTTCCGACATCTCCCCGCTCCAATGTTGGCACCTCACCCACGGACTGCGGGTGGCTCTGCATCCCTCATGGACCCCATGGACTGCAGGGGGGACACCCCACCTCACCATGGGCTCACCACGGCCTGCAGAGGAATCTCAGCTCCAGAGCCTGGAGCACCTCCTCCCCCTCCTTCTCCACTGACCTTGGTGTCTCCATGTTGTTTTTCCCTCACATGTTCTCACATCCTCCTCCTTCTCTAACTAAAAGCAGCTGCGAGCACACTTTGTTTTGATTTTTCCTTAAATATGTCATCACAGAGGCGTAACAAACCTTTCTAATTAACTCAAACATGGCCAGTGGCATGTCTATTATCTTCAGAGCCATCAGAGATTGGCTCTGCTGGAAATGGTGAAGAATTCCAGAAACTTCTCACGGGAGTCATCTTTATGGCCCCCTCCCTTCTACTAAAACCACAACACTTTCGTAGTGGAATAAAATATAGATAACAATACAATCATAAAATCTTTCAGCTTGCAGTTAGCTTCCATAGGGTTGGATGGTACAGGTTTTGCCCAGCTGGAGGATCCCACTAAAAGTCTGCTGGGCAACTCTGAAGCATTTGATAGTCAGTGTCCCAGGGAGACAAGATTATACAATTCTATACTAGCCTAAGCAAAGGCTGGCAGTCACGGTACTTCACCTCCAATATTGACTTTCTTTGTGACCCTAGGCAATGCCATGAATTCCTCTATCTTGCTTGGCTGGTTAAGAAACACCATTCCTAAATTTAGTATCATATTTTCCCTAAACTGGAACCTTGAAATCTGGCAAGGTCTGTCACTGCAGTCCTCCAAATGCTGAATAGAAGTCATGCCAAAAGTGACCTTTCCCCAAGAATTCACCAACATTTGAAATTCCTCACTAGATTTCCATCACTCAGATACCTGTTTGAACTACAGTCCTGAAATCTGTTCAACTTCCTTGTTATAGGCCCCAAATTAAAGTAAAAATAATACTCTGTCATATGTAACTGTAACAACAAAAGTGATATTCATTTTGGGACGTGATTATATCTGGAGTGGGAAGTCTTCCCTGCAGAAATCCATGAGCAGTTTCTATATCAGTGAAAACCATCACCAAAGGAAAAAAATGTAGCACAGGACTGATGCAGAAGAAAACTGCACTACAAACTGCTGCTGAAAGTTGGACATCATAATTAACATGAGTGTCCTGACCTTTGATTCCAAATAAATTTTGGGCCTGTTAGTCAGGTCTCCATCTGGATTAGGGCTTCTGTCTGTTATCAGACAGTAATAAGGTGCTTAGTTTCTTCATACAGATTCTGGCCTGTGAAATGGTGCTAACAGAGGCAAATGCACTCTGATTTTGTAGACAAAGGCTTAAAACACTCCATACCAAAGTCTCATTAAAGGCCATTCAGACACGCTGTTGCTGACTAGGGATTTTATATTTCATCACATTTTATCAGAGGAGCTTCAAACAATAGACACAAACACCTCTGATTTAGGAATGTCTTTGCTAAGAGGAAATATTTAAAGAAAATCCAGCTTCAATTTACAGTGTTAGTTTCAAACTTGTCTAAGTGTGTAGGCTGAGCTATGAATCTTGTTCGCTTTCTCAGGAGAGAAAGAGAGCAGAAGAGAAATGGAAAAGGTTGAGATTTCTCACTAAAAGTACTGGCAAAACAAAAAAGGTTGAATACACATGTTATTATCAATTCTCATCACCTTTGTCTCCTTAGAAGAACAACAACTTCAGTGTCAGATTTTCAGACTGACAAAACCCTCCACTCTTTTGTGCTCAACCTGGAGAACAGAGAAAAGAGATCTTAAAGTTCAGCTTAAACTTTAGAACTATACTCTTTCTGATTCCTCAACTAGCAATAGAAAACTCTGCAAATGAAACATTTAACCATTATATGGAAGGTGAACAACCCACAGAAAGATCCAGACCTGTCTCCTATAAACCTCCTGGCTTTGCAAGTCCCACCAGGAGTAGACAACAGTTGGTGAGGAAACTCAGCAAAAGCTTGCAATACACACAGGGGTTTGTGTCAGGGAAAACAAAACATTTTCAGAGCCAGTTTTACTCCTTTGGACTTTTTATTTCTGTGAGTACAAGAGGACCCTCTGCATCCATTTCTTTAGGATCTTTGATTGCAATTCACTGCAGCAGATTCTAATTATCTAATGGTCTGTCCAACTCCTGACTTCTTTGCCAAGACTACTGTCAAGGGGTCTGGTCAATGCCAGCCATGACTCTGATCAAGATGTCCACTGGCAATAGACTGGGACTATCTCACTCCAAAGGCCAAGCAGGTATTAGAGAATGCTCTACAAGCAGTAGTGGAGCTGGATGAAAAGCAGTGCTATAGAAGTGACCTTGCACTTACATGATGCAATACTAAGTGTCAGGAGAGAACACATCCTTCCAGTTACAAGCAAGCACAATAATAATTCTAGGAAGAGAAAGGTAGTGAATTAATGATCTACTCAGGTGTCTTTTGATAGCACTGTTTAGCAGCCCTGGTCCAAGTGGGCAGAAAGGGGAAGCAGCCACAAATCTGAAACAAACAGCCCTAGGAACCACTCCAAAACCACATTACTGAAAACAGGAAAAGTAGAGCAAATGTAATGGCAGGATTTGTTTCCATACAGGCTAAAATCCCAAAGTTCATGTCTGCACATGAGAGCACCACACATAAAAACACAGCTCTATTCCTCCTGTATACAGAAAAGAAATAGGCAAAGGAAAAGCAGTGTGGTATTTTGCAGGCATACACTGCATTCAACAGAGAATTACTTAAACCTTCCAATCTTCCCTATGATTCCAAACAAAATTTGTTCATTTGCCACATGCTGGAGCCCAAACACAAAAGTAGTTGCAAGAACTCAAAAGAGAGACATGGGTTAAGCAGTTGCCACAAATCTGCCCATGGCTGGGCAACTATCTAATTATCTCCCCAACATCTCTGTCTCTACCTACTTGTCAGCAGCTCATCCAGGGAACTGCTTATGGGCTGTGGGGTTCTTTTCCTTGTGTCTTTGGCACAACCAGCTTTGTTAGGAAATATTCAGTTTGTTGAATCTACATGTTTTGAAGGGATTCATTATCTTGAGGAAACATTTGCTAAAGAAGGCTCCCTAAATTTGCTTTGGGTAGCACAGAAGTCTGCATATAGAAGGCGACCTACATGGATTATAAGGGATTTGGGCTTGAGTTCCTGGTCTACTTTTCTGGACCTGAAACTTGCCCTTGGCTCTTCCCCAGAATAGCTAAATACCTTGAATGGTGTAATTTCTTCTTCTGGGAACAGTCTCTCATGTTGGAACTTTTTCACTCTGTGTGAATTAATAAGTGCTTCTTTGGCAAGGGCTCAGTCCTACAGCTGCTACAATCCTACAGCTGCACTAGCCTGTGGAAAAGTCCAGCTCAGATTTGCTGCAGTAAATATTTGCAGTATCCCACATAAGAATCCTGACCAGCTCAATACTGACTATCCTACAAGCCAGATATTTTTCTTTTCCTCTGACAAAGCTTTACAGAGTGCTGATTTAATCACATGTGGAACAGAAAAAAATATGACTCACAAAATAAGTCATTGCATTTGAGAACATGAAACATATCTGAGAAAAATCGTGGTTCACAGAGACACTGGCAGGCTTTGCTCTGTACCACAGACACATTGCTTTCCTTGCCAACTGCAAAGTTCCTCTAGGCAGGTTCATTAGCAAACAGCAAGAAAAGCTGCCATTCTTCCAGCCAAATTAACATAAAAGAAGAAGGCCAATGGAAGTAGAATGATCTGAAAAAGGCTTAAACATTAATGCTATTAAATCAGTGGTAGTGCCATTACAGAGAAGGAAGGCAAGGGTAAAGGGCACACAGCTGTTGCAAGGGACACTGACCCTGGCCACAGCCACTGTGGGAATGCAGGGGTACTGCAAGGAATGCAGCACGAGTATTTACAATAGGATTGGCTGTTGTCTCAGCCCAGTGAATCCAGCTCCACTGGAAGCACAAAACAGGAGGAGAGGACATAAGCCCATGTCCATTATGAGAAAGAAACAGGATGGTGTTGCAGTTCTTTCATGAGAAGGACACATAAGTCTCTGGGTTTTCAAAACTGCAGCTTTGGCTGCAAACATTTTTTCTTATTCTCCTGAAATCTTGTAATAAAAAAAATTATTAGAAAGACTTTCTATCAGCCTCATCATACTGTTCTTTCTGCTCCCTCTATCCTGTATCTTCCTGTGCCTGTTCCCACATTTGCCTATTAATTTTTATCCAAGGTCTCTGAGTATTTCCAATATTGCCCTGCCCCTGGATCTGCAGACTCATAGGTGCAAAGAAAGGGGACACAGCAGAGCATTTTCTTACTTGGACCTACTGAGACTCCCTTAGCACCCTTTTAATTTTTCACAGCTCTCCACATTGACTCTTACCAGTAGAGAAGGCCAGAAAAAACCTACCTAAATTCTAGGTTGAGGAAGAAGGAAATAGAGCAGTATGGACTAAGCAAAGTCTTCAGAATAGTCAGGAGCTCTAGGTGTAGTAGGTTGGAAATGTAGCCTAAGCTGTTAAGAGAAGGCTTTTTCTCATGGCTAGAAATACACTCGTGGCTTGGGTGCACAAGATTGAAGAATGATGGGGTTTTGCAAGTTATGTACCTATATAGATTGTGTGCATATACATACACAATACATCATCTGGTCCTGCGGTTTGTTCTTTTTGAACACTGGCATGGTGAAAGACAGCAGGGCTGCCTATGACCTCATATGATGCAAGGACAAAGATGATGCTTAGCCAACAGGAAACTTTAGCACAGTGCTCACTTCAGAGAGTCATACTTAAGGGAGTGAAGACCATGCGGATGCCCTCCTTTATATTCCAGACCACAAAATTACATTTTGAGCCCAATGATAATGAGTTAAAATGACCCTTTTGCTAAGGCACTGGAGGGATGCTGAGGATATGCAAAACAAAAAGCATATTGAAAGAAATGTTTCTTAACTTGAATATAAACCTCTCTAGCAGTTTTAATAGAAACTGTTCTAGGTTCCAGATGTTAGTTCCTGTTGTCCTGAAAGGGTTCTCTGATCATGGGGTAGGGGGTAAAAGTGCATCTGGCATTTTTTCTCCATTAGGGTATTTCTGCACTACCATTCTTAATGTTTTTGAAAGTAACTGAGCTCTATTTTCTCATTCCAAGCCATCTTGATTCCTCTGCTTTGCTCTTTTCAGTTTTTCTACCTTTCTTTAAAAGCTTTATACTAGAGTTATGTGGGACCTTGTGCTAGCAGTCTCTCAATGCCACACATGTAGGGTACAGACCACACCCACTTCCTGCTCCTGTGGTCACCTCTAAGGAATGCAATAGCTTTTTTAAATATAAAGCTACAGAATGGAGGACTGAAAGATACAGTACTTGCTCCCAAGCGTATTACTTTGAACATGACTGCTAATACACATTTTGTTAGAATTAACTCTCCTTGTGATACTAATCACTTTATATTATAGTTTTTCTCATTATTTATTACTCTATCTTGTGACATTGCAAAACTTAGCACTCAGCTATGGTTTATAGCTACTTCCAAATCATGGATGAACCTGTGGAATAGCACTGAACTTGATATCAGTTCTTGCCAAATCCCCTGGACACTCTCTCATTCAGTGATACTTCCCACAAATGATGCCTTTGATCTCTCTTCATTAACCAGTTCCTAATCCATTTAACAGGCACTTTACCGATATTGTGTAATACTAAAATTTTAGCTGGACTATCATGCAGTACTAAGTCAAATGCTTTATGAAAGTATAAGTACCTCACATCTACACAATTGCCTTTAACAATCCATTCTTTGAGATTACATTATTGAGATCAAGTTTGTTTGACAAGACCTAGTTTCCATAAAACTATGTCGACTGGCATTAATTATATCCCTATTCTTTAGCAACTGACTTCCATATCAGATTTTCCATTTCTCCCTTGTTCTTTTTTTACTTCTGGCATACAAAGGCAGGGCAAGATGCAGTCACAGCATGGCTGGGAATGGGAGAAGTGCAAGAGAAAAGATACGTGGTGATATTGTCATTCCCGAAGGCACAACCAAATAGTACTAATAGGAAATTGCAGCCTTCCTAACTATCTTCCATTCCACATCCAGGATGAATCCTCTCCAGATGATCTCACAGTCCTTGAAATAGTAAAGAAATGCCCAAATGGAACAAAAGCTAGTTCCAGTAAGTCAGAGATTTCCTAAGACACATGACTTGGTTATTTAAAAGGATTTTCTCATTTTGAATATTGTTTAACACTCACTTGTGGTAACTAATGGACCAGAAGGACAAAAGTATTTTTGCATGCATCAAGTTCTGCAGAGGTTAAATAAATACACAAAACTCAGCAGGATTTTTGTCTAGCATGTACAGCTTTGGAAGCCTCCTCCCACCATGAGTGAGATTATGTGATCTTCTACAAACAGAAAAGGCTGCCCATAGGAGATTTAATAGGTTTACATTAAAAAAAAAAATAAAGGCGAAAATCACAGAGTCTGAGAATTGAAAAGGGATTTAAGCTCTGAAGCTTTGTAAAACCTTTAAAGTTTAAGCAGCAAATGGGAGTTGATAAACTAGTATGACCTTGCAAAAATCATGTAACCTAGTTCTATGCCTTGGGGCCCGCATCAGTCAGTCAAGACTTTTAACTCTGAACCAACTTGCAGGATAGTGGGACATTTAAAAACATAGCTAAGTACTTTGGGGTGCTCTGAGAAAGAAACTACAGGATTGCAGGATATCAGGCTCATGCATCAGACAGCAAAAGAGTTTCCCACGAGAGTTATCCCCTGAATAGAAACCTATGCTCTGGACTTCAGCCTCTCAACATGTTTCTCAATTTTCTGGGGTGCCTCAAAACTATGTAGACTGGTGTGATCAGGTAGCTCCAGCAGGAAGCTTGAAGCCACAAACTGTCCTTCCCACTTCTCACTGCTGTAGTCTGTGCAGCTTTTGGCACTTCCATCAAGAGATGAAGGAATTCTGCTCCTCTGCTGAACTGAATACTCAGCATTTCCATTACCATCTGTTACTGTATGGCTATACAGCAAGTGTTTGGGAACAAAACCTTCCACTGAGGAAGAAAGTAGACAGGTAGAAAAGGCAGTGCTGCTTGGACAAGTTACAGGAAGCCACTCACAACCTTGCTTGAGCTATCGACCTCTATGCAAGCAACTACGAGTACATGCTTTTCAACACCCCAACGGCTAAGCTGCGTTCTCACTAACATGCCATCTATTTTTTACACTCTCCACTAGTGTCCAGGGATGTGTTTGTTCCCAGGTGCTTCCACACTCCCTCATGATCCACCGAGCAACTCAGGTCTGAGAAGCCAAAGAGTACCCTGGGCTAAAGCCAGCTCTGAGCTCAGCCCTTTCGCCAGCACCAGCAGGAATGTCAATGTTCTGAGCTGCACCATCTGGGCAATACCACTGGAGACAGAGCTTGTGGGCTTGTGACTTGTGGAGCTTGAGCACCAACATTTTCTTGTGCAATAGACCTTTTATCAATAGTTTTATGTTAGCTTGTCTTCTACTCAACCTCTCTCAAGTGCAAAGGCCTGACCAGTTCCCTACCTCAGTTACACAAAGGATCAAACTGTAATCAAGGCTTTCCCAGCCACCTTGCCTAACACGACCATCCACCAGCAACTCCTCCTGCCTCACCACCAAGCTAGCTGCTGTACACTAAGCTGATGGCAGTAGGCAGACTAGAGCTTCCCTGCATCTGTTTATCAAAACAGTGGCCTTTAATGGAGGGAAACCGTAATACAGTGATTTTCAAAGGTGTCCACTGTACCTTTCAGTGTGCACTGGTCCCTAAACTAGCCAACATTCACATGCTCTGTTACATTCAGACATAGTGCAGAATCAGGCTCCCCCAACTGTCTTCCCAAGAGCTACAGGAGCAACATGGGCCAGACTCATATCACATGTATTTCGATGAGTCTGTATCATGATCGACATGAAATAGTTACATAGTTGTTTCATCCCCTTGGGAGCCTGGACTGATCCAGGTCTGCCAATCTCAGATGAAAAAGAAGATCGTTTAAAGGCATTACTTTGAAAAACTCTTCCAAATTTCTGAGTAATTTTTAAATGTGGCATCGAAACACGATGCAGAAGAGACTGGCAGGAGGTGGTTGGTACCCTGAGAGATGGTGGTGGCTGAAGGCAGCCCTCGAGTACTGTGTGGGGCGACATGACAAGCTTCCCAGGGAAGACACGCTTCTCCTATTCGGCTTGTCTCTGCCCAACCTCCGAGTAAGAAACCCAGTACAATGCAGGCCTGCAGCCAGAGCTCGCAGCATTCCTTTACCCCGGGCTGGACGGCTGCGACGCCGCAAGGAGCAGAGCAGGGCAGCGCGAGCAGCCGCGGAACCGCCGCGCCAGGAAGCGGCAAAGGCCCAGCGGCGGGGCCATCCCGTTGCCCTTCCGCCAACCCTGCCCGCAGGCCGCCTCTCGGCAGGGAGAGCGAGGCTCCAGCCCAGGGAAGCGGGAGCAGCCCCGCCCTGCCGCGGCTCTCCCGGGGCGCCGCGG
>VYZT01016561.1:36084-48982 GCA_013400735.1 Pomatostomus ruficeps
GCGGGAACACCGCGCACAGCCGCGCCGGGAACGGCCCCTGCGGGAACACCGCGCACAGCCGCGCCGGGAACAGCCCGCGGGAACACCGCGCACGGCCCTCCGAGGAGCCTTGGAGCGAGGCAGAGCTCCCTCCGCTGCTCCTCAGCAGCAGAAGCGCAGAGCTCTAACTTTGCCCTGCTTCTAGGTGCAGGCAGGAGTGAAAAAGGGAATAAAGCGTTTTTGTTGTTCATGATAAAAAGGCTTCAACAACTCTGTTATGAAGGATGGGGAAAGCTCCCTGCCTCTTTCCGACCTCTCCAAAGAGCCCTCCCACAGGAAACATAGCAAAGGATGCAGGCTTTTTCCCTGGGAGTAGGGAGAGAGGGGAGAAAACTTTTCTTTTTTTTTTTGGTGAATGGATGGCATTTATTCATAATAAAAAAAACAAAAGTCACCAGCCTTCAAACCACTCTTTACACACGCATAAGGGAAAAACTTAAGGGAAAGCAGTATGCAGTCATAAATTTTGCTGACTGAATAGCTGACTGAAAAGAGATCCAGGCATAAAATGAGAGAATTCAAGGGGAGCTGTGGGGGAAAAAAGAAACCAGTATTACGTACTCACCAGGGGTACTCAGCCTGAAAGCAGGAAGGCTCCCTGGACAAAAGTGGAACACACAAGGAAGGAAGAGGGGGTTCACAGTAGAATGCAGGTGCCCCGTCTACAGGAGTACAGACATTTCAGTGTGAAACACAGGGACAGCCATTCATCTCCTGGGATTACTCCACACATTTTCACAGCTGGGTCCTGCTGTCAACTGTTTGGCAGTAGAGATTTAGAAAGAGAGAAAATAAAACTAAATTCAGCTAGTATTATGACAATACAAGAAAATGACCTGACAGGTGACAAAAAGCAAATAATGCAGGCTGCATTTTAAGAAAACTTGAACAGGGCCTCTCCCTTGGAATGAATAAATTTAATCTTTATGAATAGCTGAAGAGACACTGGAGTGGTCAGTCTAGGGCTGGATTCACAAGTCAGGATTTGTACCATTTAGTACCTGAATACCTTCACCCTAACTCTAATCTAATTTTTGACCAAACCAAGACTTTTAGTGTGTAATGGGCTTCCTAAGTCTATTATCTTTCTCTACAATGAAGAGAAAAAAAACCCCAGCAACTAGAATTAGCTTAGAAGAAAGCACACTCACCTCTAGGCAGAAAGTATATAATGAAATTACAGATGCCTACCTCCCAGCAGTAGTGGGAGGGAAATTACATTTTTACTGTTTTCAGCACAATATGTATACATGTAATCTACTTGGTACCTGCTCCTTTCATCAGCCACTGCTGGTGTCACAGGACATGTAGGAAAAGTTACAAATACAGGTAATTTAAACTTCTGTTGGGCTGTAAACCAGAGCATCTGACGTCCAGAAGCATATCCCCTTTTGGGTTTTTTTTAAATAACTTGTTTAAAAATCAACTTGAAAAGAGCAAGTAGTACAGGTTTCTCAGTTGGCACTTTAAACCAAACCACTAAATCCACACAACCCACTGTCCAAACTTCTAGATTTATGGCTTGTTAAAATGGGAATCTTATTTTGATAACAGGAGCCTTTGTTCTTAGTACAATGAAATGTTTTGGTTTATTCAACTAGTTCAGTTCAAAGACTTGTTCACTGAAAGCTGAGAAATCAACTGGGAGCTGAAAAGCCAGGGAAGTTCATTTTTCTTTTACAAAACATTAAGAAAAATATCATGTAAGGGTATAAATTAAGCTAGTTTAAAATACCAAAAGGCACGAACAAACAGAAACAATCTGTTCAATTCCCTAAGCATAGATGGATTTTTAATACTCAGTTTTCAGTAAAAAATATTTTCTTAAGCTTTAAGTAAAACTTCCACCAACAGTCTGGATAGGTAGCAAATAAAAACATTTAAAACTATTTGTGCATTGTAATTGAATTCCAGTTTCAATCCGATTAGATCTTGACACAAATTAATCTTCTGATAAAAATGAACCCATTATTTTTTAATATCATAAAATGCAAAAATTAGGATCATAGATGGTGCAGATTAAATTACATGACTGTTTGATTCAAACTGGTACAGGTATAGTATATCCATATCCTCTTTGTCAGGGGAACTAACATACCTAGTATACCAGCATGTATGTATTTGCCAAAAAAAGGCAGCAGTGGTGAACACCAAAATAAAATCAGTATTTCCACAGAAATTTAAAATGTAAAATTGCACGACAAGATTAAAATAGATCTAAGATCATATTTCCTGTTCCTCAGTTTGTCTTCAATCTGAATCCATATAACCTTGCAAACTCCTGGAAAGGAAACAAAATTGGACTAAGAAATTAGATTTTAGCTAAATTTTTTAATCCAAAGAACAAGAGAATGAATCTGCTGCATTACATTAATCTTCCTGGAATTACATGTTGCTCAACAGTGAGAAAATTCTTGATTTGCAATGGATTTTTAAACTTCTACTCGAAAACAGAAGTTTCTTAAGAAGAACAAATACAGAGGCCACTTCCTTTCTTTACTCCAGACAACTGAGAAATCTTACCAAGTACTAACATTCTTCCTGATCCCTGGCACACGGGAAAGACAAGGAAAAAGGTTTTTGCCTTTGCTCTGTACCTGTAAACACACTGGAAATTAAACTTTTGCAACCTGACAGGCTGATCTCACAGATTGCTACAGATAAAAGGGATTCCTTGAAATTACTTAGATGCGCCTTTCAGATAGCTGGCAGTTAAAATGAAATTACATTATTGCCAAACATTAAATATACCATCACATAAATCAAAAATACATTACTTTGATTAAAAAGAGAAAAAAACATGAAGTACTACATTTTTCAAATCACACTGAAAAATTACAAATTGTACACTTCTAGGACTAGAACAGGCTATAGAGAAGAAATTCCAGCTTCCAAAAATGTTTTGATTCTGTATCCTAAATTGTCAAACCTTTAATAGTCAACAAGTTGAATGATGCTATTTTTGCTCAGTTCATGATTTAGTATTTTAGATCAGAAATAAGTGTTCTAATGAAAGGTTTGATACTTCATTTACAACCAGATGGAAGTGGTTATTTTTGTGTCTAAACTTATCTGTTAGAATAAATCATTTTCATTCCTCCATAGACTCCAAGAACTGTGAAAAAGCTTCCTAGAAACATCCACCCAAACAATGGCAGGGGACTTTGAGAATTAATTTAAGCAGTGGGTATCTAAGCCCTGAAAGCTGAATTTTCTCTGAAGACATCAATCTTACTAGTTTACTTTTCTTCCCTGGTGTCTCCCTTGGCCTTGTTGTGTCTCCAGCAGAGAGTGGCCCACCCTGCGTTTCATCCCAGCTGAAGCAAGGGGTGTGCATTAGCTTAGAAAATCAGGCAACTCCTTCAGAGTTTAGCAGATTCAGGAACTAACTCCAAGGGCCCAGGCTTTGTGGAGCATGCCCAAAAATTTTTATTGCTAGGGATGGTGGATCAAAACAGTTTGAAGACGAGTACTCTGTAAAAAGAGACACTCGGAATCCCTCATTGGAGCCATTCACTTTTACTGCAGACCCCAGTAGGGATCCCTTTGTCCATACTATCTATCTGCAAGCACTAGCTGATGCTTAAATAAAGCCTAAATACATTTGTTTGTGCTACTTTATTAGCAGTTACATTGATTGTTGGGAACTCTTCCCTGTCTTTTGTGTAGACTGATCTCACATTGTTAGTCTTTAAAAAGTCTTTCTCTCTTTGATGCTTTGCCCATGTGACTTGAAAAAGATGTAGTGATATCCTCAGCTAATATCATCCTTCTAATCTACTGAAGAATCTACTGTTCCTTTCCCTTATGACCTTCTTACAGTATAAGTAGGTATATTTTCCTCACACTCTTTACCTCAATTCTATTTGTTTACAAGCCTCATCTTTTCACTACATGTTTCAGGATCTCTTTCTTCATTTTTGGCTTCAAGTGCGTGTGAGCAAATTTCTGTTGGACATTTCATATTCCTTTGTACTCTCTTCTCTCGGGGTGACTGATCCATCCAGTGTCAATTTGACTGGCCTGTAGGATCCTGTTGACTCATTCACAGATTGTGGGATTTGTGGTGTCCGTAGGATCTGGTTGGTGGACGGTCGGGACAAACGGAGATCTCTATGTTTGGGTTTTAGAACATGAGGTTTATTGCAGAAGGCATGGGGAAAGAAAGACTTACGAGGAGCTGTAGGACGCAGCTCCAAGCAGGCCAGAGAAGTGAGGGAGAAGAGAAGGAAGAGAGCAGAACAGAATGACCAGAATGAGCGTTTACAATACAATAAATCATCTTCTGTGTTGAATATTCTGATTTCCATCAACCAATCTAGAATAAGCTACAAATCTTACAACATTTGCCTACAGCCTATAAGAATCATTGCATTAACCTATGGCATTACATTTTAAACTCTAAAAGTTGCTTTTTGGACCCTCTGGTAAGTTCGCAGGGTCTTTTCTGACCCTTGGACCTGTTTGCAAGCAGAGGGCATTGTTCAATCAAATGGGGATTACCTCCAGCCGGCCATACCATTGTTCTCCAGTTGTTAAGTAAGTGGGGTTGGGTAACTCAAAGCTTGTCTTCATTTCAATCTCACTTATAGTTTTTGCCAGGTAATCTATACGGTTTTCCTATTCCAGCTTCCCTAACAACAGATAACTTCGTACTTCTTCCCACTGTGTCAGCACTAATTTTTTTTCAGTCTACATATTTTTATTTCTGTAAACTTGTTCCAATGAACTGATGACAGGAACAGGATCTGTCAAGGAAATGAGCCATAGACAGTTTAAAAACAGTAGGGTTTATCCTGTTGTACAAGCTGGAAGAGATGCATCTACACAAGACAAATTTGTTAGTTATGATGAGTTAGAAGCTCAAGAATTGATTTTGCATGACATTGTTAAATTTGTATCAAGGCCGGAAAGCTTAATCTGTGGTCAGATCTACTAACATTTTATGGCTTGCCTTTTGTGTATACTTTTCTGATTGATGTGCCTTTGATGTTTCCCAGAAAGAATAGATACTCTCTTGGGGTAGTGGTTCTGGTTATAATCCGTTTTGGACACCTCCCAGCTGCTGTATTGGAGGAATTTTCTTTCTGAGGGTTTAATCAAGTGAGTAGAACATGTATGAGAACAAGAAATCTCTTTTTGTTCCTTATTAAAATGCAGGAATCATTGAAGATAGGGCAGTCATTGCAAACAGCCTTCTTCAAACAGATTCTGGCAATAATCTTGGGCTATCGTGGTCTTTCCTTAGGTTCTGGGAGGAGAATAGAAACAATAGCCAGCCTGTCATTTCACTGACTATACATTCCCCTCTGAAACCAAATCAATAATTACAGATTGATTAAATGAACTTGCAAACTCCCTATTCCAGAATTCAACTTGGGACCTGACAGTATTCTCAGAAGGCAACATCCCATGGAGAAAAATAAAAATCAATGGATATGACCCTTCTGGCCTCTATTAAGGATACTGCCTCCTTGCATTCTGCATTTTAAATTTCATTTTGCAACAAAGTTAATTTTTCAATGGCATTCCTGCTGATACTCTGGGGAATTATGGGACTGTTTTGTTTATGCTTTCTTAGGAATTTCAGACTGAGCTACCATGGTCTAAATAATTTCTCACAGTCAGGCCCTAGTAATGACCCAAGGTTTTGCACAACTGGGCATTATATTCTCCATTGATAATTCCATATGTTTTTACAGAACTGGAAGAATCTTCAGGTGTTTCAAACATTGTGTGATAAAATCATCCTTTTCTCATAAAAATCAACTCAGTTACATATAAACTATAACAGTTTTAGGGTAAGGATCCATCTGTTTTGTGGTTCTGTAGTGACTGGACCCATGTGGCCATGGCTCATCCCCACCTCCTCTGCATGAGTAAGTAAATCAAAAGAATAACTAACACCTCACTGGATGTGTACAATCCAACTAGCTTCCTTTTCTAAAAACAAGCAGGAAGCACAGCTTTAAAAATTGTTTAAAACACAGGTTGATAGGAATGGCAGCAAAACAAAACAAAAGCTCCACCGATCCATTTCAAAACTCCAAGATAACCTGGTATTCTTCACATCCTGCCATGAAAGACTCGCCACTGAACTCCCTGTCTGCCTCCTGCCTGCTTGATGCTAGCTCTCCTTGGAAGGCAAAGTACCATAACATAAAGGAGCTTTCCATATATCCTGCACAGGCACAGATACTACTGAGCCTTGAGAATGGGCTCACCCCATGACAGCAGCTGGTGAGATGCGGTACATCACAGCTGTACAACAGACATATGCTAAGCAAAGCCATAGCTGTAGCAGCCCTGCTAGAGAAGTAAAATGTCTTCACATGATCCCATATCTGCCCTTTGGTCTCTCCTCAGTGAGGCGAAAACTGCCTGAAACACCCATCACGTACTTTAGAGGTAGAAACATACCATGATGATAATTTGTACATTTTCTCACCCAGATTTTTCTTTTTCTTTTCAATGAGGAAAAAGAAAAGCACAAAACCACATCCCTTTCTGTTATGTTCTCTTACATATCGATAGGTACATAACAATGTATTCCCCTCTGGTTAGAAAGCAATAGGCTGCCTTCCTTACTGAGAGAATATTAGCTGGTTCCTGCTTTACAAGGTTGCTAGTTTTACAAGGATCCACAAGAACGCAACCTGTATATCAGAGAGCATGTACCAATTTCTCTGGCCTGTTTGACTTGAGGAGAATGTCCAGCAGCTCACTTCCTGTGGAAGCTAGCTTGGAAGATGAAACAGTGCAGAGCATTGTGGGTGAGACATTCTTTTTGTCGGTAATCAGCATCAGCTTAATCAAAAGCATGTATTTAGATGCCAGTGACTTCTCAAGGAACACTGGGAGTCATCTCTACAGGAAGTGAATAGGCAAATTTTAGCACAGAAGCAGAAAGGAAGGAAGACAGAGGAAGTCCAAACATCCAATGCCGTCAGAAGACTCTGTCAAAAACCTGATAGATCACACCAGCTCCATCCCTCCATTGCTACAGATGGTATTTCTCCTACTCAGGGCACAAATAAAATGTCTGTGTCGCATGGGTATGCATGGGGTTATCACTTGCTGTTCCTGTAGCAAGTACATTAAGAATACATTAGGTGTCTTTCAAAGCTGCATGCTTGTGTCCTCCACCTGTCTTTAATTTAAGAGGGGAAATGCACATTCAGAACAATGAACAATACCTTAAATAATAATAGTTTTCAACTCTAAAATAGTGTAAATCTCCCCTCTGTTTGGGATTCAGTATAATTTCCATTGCCCTGTCTGTAGAGGTCACCTCCTTGTTATCAGTTCTGGCTAATTAAAAGATTAGGAGATCAGGAAAGTCACCGTGAAGAATCAGTTATTACTAGAACTAACAACAGCTGGCAAAGTTGTAGAGACATGTGACTAAATGTCCTAAACCCATTCCCTTTACATAGCTTTCAATTTTATCAGAAACTGCAAGGGACTGGGACCAACACTTAGCATGACTGGTTTTAGTTCTATGGCCTATGGAATTCATTTCCACTCTCCCAGTGAATTTGCTGTTGATGAAGTTTCATCAAGAATGACTTTCCAAATGACTGGAGTATGCAAGACCATGTTCCCTATAACAACCTATGTTGCAAGCCCATGTTTCCAGTAGCCCACTAAAAAATTTATAATCTCGGTTCAATCTTCAGATGCACACACACACATGCACAATGAAGGCCACTTGTAGCTAAGTGCAAGGTCACTGTAGCACATTTTTTTCTTTGCTATTTTAAGGCAACACTAGCTACTTTACCTTTAGGCTTCATGGCTTCAGTGTCATGATGGCAATGCTGCCTGTTGTTCCTAGTGCCATAGGAGTCTTCACAGGTGTCTGACTGTTTCATCCCTTCGGCTAAAGAGGTCCTGGTGTGCTGATGCTATTGTTGCCTCCTGTTGAACTGTGTCTCCCCTATCTAGCCTTGCAATTGTTTCATTGATGGTTCACAGTAGGGAGCAATAGCCAGAGTTTAGACATAAACTAAGAGCTAGGACTCCTGGGACAAATTCAGCTGATTTGGAGCAAATGAGTACCACGTGCATTGCAACTTGTTTAATTATCTGAGGAGCTGAGCCTCATCTTTTTCTTAAGCAAATTTCCTCTCTGGATTTCTCAATCAGCTTGCCCTATTCAATATTCTGTGATTTTGTGAATTTATTCCATGCAAAACATCAGCCCCTGTGTTAAAGACTTCTCATAGCATTAACCTTTCTTGAAAGTGCTTTGAGAGCCATGGATAATAAGTACTATGAATTGCAAAATACATTAAGTGTCTTGGAATCATTTCCACATGACTCAGTTCATAGTGGGCCTTCTCTCAGACGCCTACCTCAAACCCATTTCTAACATGAAATGTCCTGTAATGTTTCATGTTTCTACCACCCTCACTCACAATTACAGAAACATTCTAGCAGTGATACATATGGCAAAATAAAGCAGTTTTCCCAGCTAGAACATGAGCGATAAATTCTAAAGCTCTCAGTAACTATGGAGAGATTTCTGAAAACCACTTTTCACATTCCAGACAATGACTACCTTATACCAAGAAACCTGCTTGAGGCTGAAATTTGTCAACCTGACATGGGAGAAATTCCAAATGCTCCAAATGGAACCATTTATAGCAGAGCAGAGCTGAGCCTGCCCAGCCATCTTCTGAGAGACCTGAAACAGGGCAGCATCTTAAAACCTCCTGGCAACTTCTTGAAATCAGCATCCTCCTGGGAGACATGAAATACAACTGGAAGACCTACACAAAGCAGTTTGACAGTTTGCATACAGGATACACTGTAAACACAAAACTACATTTTTTCTTAAAGAAGATCAAGAAAGTACCTGAAGAGTCCTAGCTTGTAATCCAGCAATATCCAAGATCAGATATGACATCTAATGGTTATTTGAAGTATGGACATTATAAGAGGTGGAATTTTACTGCTCAGGCAAGAAGATCCTCTGTAGGCTAAGCTCACAGCAATAGGGAGAAGATTAAAAAGGATGCAAAAGGTAATGCAGTCACAACAGAAATTGCTGGTGACATAATGAAGGGAGCTACCTTGGAAAAATAACAATGGAGCAACAAAATTGTGAGAGATCCCAAAATGCTTCCTTCTGAGGAGTTTATCAAAAAGAGGATGCTTTCATAGCAATAGCAAAATAATGAACAGTCTAGAGCAGGTATGTATGCTCTATACTCTCATAAAATGAAGACAGATAGGCTTCCATTAGAATTTAAAAAATAATAATAATAATTAGGGTTCATAAATCCAAAGATAACTAAAACCTCTCCCTCCATTTTGCTACAAACAATCAGATACATAAACAGTTTAGCATAATTATTTCTGTCACTATCCATGGTTGATTCTATTGTGCTCAATTTAAAGGTCTTTGAAACACCCAGATCTGAAGATGGCCAAATTTTTCATCTTCCTCCAACTAAGAGGACTGGCAGACCCATTTACGGGTAAAAAGATTGTCAGTCCTCTATAATAAAGACTTTATGTCTGGATCCCTAAATTAATAGCTGCAGCCACTGGATCAAAAGAATTTTGTTCTAGTAAAAACTGTCAAGCTGATAACTCTGGAGACTGAGGTGTCTCATTTATTCACAGAGCAATTAAATTATAGAAGGCACTGGGCAGATTTCTCACACCTATGTCTTTCAGTTGTTACTCCCAATAAAATCTCTGTTCTGAGGCACCTCTGCTGTGGTGAGGTTGGCAGTTAACACAAATCCTGGACTGCAGATGTGCAGTGGGAAACATCTGTCTCAGCAGGAAAGAGTGACATCCAGACACTTTGAAAAGCCAAAGAACAGGCAACAGATGGCAGCAATTTTCATTCACCAGTGACTGACTTGGACTCCTTTCTGGCTAACAAGTGTGAATGGCTTAATTATCTGTTCAGTTCTCTCAGACTTCTGCATCTATCTAAAGCTAAGAAAATTGCACACTTGGTGAAGTTGTTTTTTAAACTGTCTAATAAAAACAAAGCTAGTAACAACACTCGATTCCCAGACATTTAGCTACTCACAGGCTCTGACTCTGCATCTTGTCCTGGGGCCAGAATGGTGACATACATGCTCATTTAAAGGCTCAGGTCGTTCAGTGGGTTTCTGACTTTCTGCCATGAGTCTGACAGAGGTACAAAGAGACCAACAACCAGACGATTCAGCCCCTACCAAAAATGCATAAATTTTTTTATTCCTCATTTTGTGCACCTATAATTAGCACATCCTGTGCCTGGAAACATAGAAAAAAGCACATAAGCATATGAGCACTCCATCTATGAACTGCTAAAAACATCCTACTGCTTGAAGATCTCCCCCCGCCTCAAATCCACAGAGCAAGATGAAGAAATATTTAGGATTCCTGGCAACTACTCCTCTCCCAGCACATGCTAAACAAAACCCTGCTATCTAACAGGGGGAGAGGATGAATTAACATAACCACCTCTCCATACAGCAATTAGGAAATGAAATCAAAACAAAGGAAATGTCCTCCATTAATCTTTCCCTGCCAAAGAGCAACTGACTGCCATATAATCCACAGCAATTAGCCCAATAATGGGAGCGCAAGAGATTTATCTTGAAGCAGGAATTAGGGAGGACACGATTAATGTACTGTACATCAGGAGTGCAGGCAAAAGCTGGCAATCCCTCAGTGCAGGGTTGTTTGAGGAAACTGCAAAGCTTAGTAGCCTGGAACCAGGTTGCAACGTGTACACCCCAATGTTCCCCTTTAACATATCCTGAAAAAGTCTGGTTGGCAGTCACTGCATAGAGGATGAGAGCTCATACCCAAATGTACACAAGTAAACTTTCAAGCCAGAGAAGACAGAAGCTTATATATGGCTGTTCCTGAACAGCAGGGAGTTTTGTATGTTCATTACATGAGAAGATTCTAGGATGCCAAGGAGTTTAGGTGCTAAGGCCCATCAGGATGCAATGATCCAAAGGAGTACTGAGAGCACTGTCACTGTTAATCACTATGTCCCCTCAGCTCTACACACTGTGGGAGGTGAAGCCAAGGAAGCTCCAGGATAGCCACTGTTTGATAACAAAGTGAAATCTCTCACATTCTGTTTTCTTCCCTGCTATTTAGACTTTTTGAAATCACAATTCTCTGCTGCCTTTCACTTTTAGTTCTCACCTGTTGTTTCTTCTGCCCATTTAACTTGTTATTTTGGAGGCGATCTAGCTCATGAAAGCCTGCAAAGCAACTGGAAATTGAAGAAGATTGAGGAGTACAAAGCTAGAAAAAAAAATGCAATATCCGGTAGGTGGATCCTCTTCTACAGGACAGGCAGAGGATCAGGTAAGAGAAGTCTTAACACACAAAATATATTTCTTGCCATTAGCTGAATATTTCTTAAATTAAAAGATGCATTTTCTTTATTCATTTTCCCTTCTCCAGAATCACAGGAAAACTGAATACCAAACACGGAACATCTTACAGGGACACTACAAAGCTCTTGCTTACATATGCATCAGAAAAAGAGGAAAGAAAATGAAGAGGAAAAATTAGTTATCTGGAGATAATCTTTGTTCTAAGCACCATTATTAGGCATCACAAGCTTAAAGGACTGTGTTTATTTTCATGTAGCACAGGAAAAGATATTTAAGGAGATTTACAAAGATTTAAGACCCCTGCCATAAATATCTGTGCCAAAATTTTACTATGAGACAGTAAACAATTTATAGTCCTGTGACTTTAAGTGTAATAGGACACAAGGTAGTAACTGGATTCAACAAAATACTTGTTTCAAGGATATTTGCAACACTACCAAAAAGGATATTTTAAACAAGTGGAATAGGAAGAGTACAGACTCTGCATACTACTAAAATCAGTGCTGAAGTGGTGTGCAAATACCTTCTTTTCATCAATTTAAATATGGACTCACTAGACAAACCAACAGAGAATTTGCACTGGGCAGCTGGTGCCATAGGAGTTGCTGCTACTGGGGCTTTTAGGTATTCAGTGAACTCAAGAGGAATTCCGAGAGCTCTGTAATGAGATGTATTTTGAAATCATCAGATTTGGCCATAGATGAGAGCTTCACTCTACAGGAAGCCTGGTAACAGATCTAGCCTTTCTCCACTTAGAATAAATGGCTTTAGAGTTTCCATCAACTGCTGTACCGCTGTACCTTGTCTACACTCCAGAACTATGTCTGATGTCTTTTCACACAGAAAATATAAGAGAAATAAATACAGAAATTGAGACAGGTGGAACCCACAAGTTATTCCTGAAAAACCTTCCATTGACTCACATTTCTAACCCTATAATTTTGCAGTTGATTTGTTTCAATAGAGCAGAGAATTTGCTTCCAAAATCCAAAGTTTGACCCTTAGTCCCCATGTGTCATACTCCTAATTGGAAAAAATCATGTACCTTTCTGCCAAAGAATACTGCTTGTAAGTGAGAAAAGGATTTATCAGTGTTCTTCTAGAGGAGTTACTAAAATATCAGACAAGGGTTAAGAGCAATTTGAAAGACTACTCAGTAACAATGATTCAGTTTAACTTTCTCTCCAATTGCTCTTTAGATTTTATTTCTTCTCTTTCTCCTTCCTCTCTTTCCTACCCNTTTTCCCCCCCCCCTTTTCCCCCCCCCCCCCCCCCTTCTTCCTGCTCAGAAAATCTGAAAATCTTTTCTCTATTATCATGTCCTTTAAGCTTCACAAGGAGGACATGTTCACTCCTGGAATATAATGTATCTATTCCCTGCATGTGCTTAGCATACTCAAAATGGGGGAATGAGCTGGCAAAAGTAAAAAGATTAAGGAACCAGCTCCAGCGAGATAGTTACAGTTATACACCAACGTGAAGTTTCAGGT
>VYZT01016562.1:1553-27869 GCA_013400735.1 Pomatostomus ruficeps
GCACTTCTAAGAAAGAGAAACCCTGACACTGAGGTCAGTGATAAAGCTTTGACTACAGTAGAGCCCACTTTGATCACCAGAGGCTGTTTCATTTTCATTGATCCATTAGAGGTGCAGTCTCTGTTCTTCATTTTAATAATTTTTAAAATGATAACTGCTTTAAATGAAACCTGCTCAGTACTCTCCATAACAGCTGTGAATGAGGTTATCTTTTAGAAGGCAAAATATCTTAGTACCCATCTCCTTAAAGTTCAAGAAGTATGAAAGGAAGTATGAACTATCAAAAGTTACTGCAGTATCACGTATCACTTATAGAAAGAGAGGCCTAAGATGGGATTAGTTGCACACAATAGTCAGGAGCTACATGGCATTTCAACTGTTCCAAAAAAGTATGACACTTTCATGAAGTCAAGGTACACCAAAAGCTAGCCAAATACTCTTGGGGTGCAGTGCACTATTCTCTCTAGATTCAGAAGGTACTCAGACAGTCCAACAAACTCAAGAAATGAAAGAGCATGCCAGGAACAAAGAGTTTTCAATGCCAAGGGAAGGAATTTCCCATCCCAGTAGTTCCAGCACTAATCTGAAATCATCTGCAGCACTACTGTACCAAAGTCGTCACAGAAACAGCTTCTCCCAGTTACACAACAGGTGAATGTCACTTCCAGTAAGGACACAAGCACAGAAAGAGAGTTCAGAAAAGGCAAGTCTCCCTGCATAGATTGGTCTTTACTCATCTCCCACCACAGAAAGGGGAATACGTGGGCTAGCAGCAGAGGAAGGGAACAGAAAGGAGAAAAAGCTGTTGGGGGCTTTAGGAAAACACACAAGACAACAGTGTGTGTGAACAAATCACTGCCCTGGGGGAGGAAACAGACCTGTCCTCTTCAACAAAGTACCTTATACAGCTGCTTTGGGCATAGTGCAAGGAGCTCCATTGCCAAAACACAAGTATGATGACATCCAAAGACAAAACAAAAATTGCAAATGGCACTAAGAAAGAAGGATCAATGAAACCTACTCTGTTATACAGGTTTCAGTTCTTTGCAAGTTTTAAGTGCCAAGAAGGAAAACCATGAAAACCTTTCTCTTGGAAAGCCTGAACATCACCACCATCAGTATACTATGATTTCAGCAACAAATGTGAATGCAGCAACTCTGCACAGCCAGTATGTCCTATTATCACATTACCTTTTGGATCAAACAACTGAAATCTTAAAATTCATATGGAGGCTAGGGGTGTCAATGATATATAAACCCTCACATACTATTTTGGGTAGATAAACGTCAAGAATGTTGTAAGATTTACTAGTCTGAAGTTTCTTGATTGCCCATTCAATACCTTTAAAGAAGAAAAACAAGCTAGACCTAATCTTCTGGCATTAAGGACCTGTTATACCACAGAAGGACTAATAACTTTGAGGAACTCACCTTAAATAAAATAATCTCCAGGCAGTTCAGTCCCGCACTAGGCACACCTACCTTCCTAAAAGTGCTAGAGCATTACAATAATAAGGTACGTAATTTGAAGTAGACAGTAAGATAAATATCTCAGTTAAATTACTATCTTTAATGTTTTATTTTCTCAGTATTTAGTTATAATTACATACAGGCAATTTTTACTGATATTTCTAGTCACATACAGCAGTGAGAGCCGAAGATTTAAACATATGAATTCTAAAACAATCAGAATATCTGAGGACAGGATTAGCTATGTGGCATTTAGCACGGGAGTCAGTTCCCCCTCTGCAAAAACTAAGCAGCTTTTCTTATGCCAACTGCATCCCTAATTTGGCCCTACATAGAACTCCTTGCACTGCTTTAAAACAAGCAGTCATTATCTCTACAGGTGAAAAATGGGCAATAATTGATTTTGTACACAACACTTTCATTATCAGCTATTATGTAGCATTAGACACGAACTCTATATTAAGTCAGGCATGAAAAAGGCTCATCAGTTGAGGAATTCTTTTCAAACAATGCTAGAAAAGAAAAAGGTTCACACCAAACTTTTGCAAGGAGTTTTTGCAGAATCTTTCCATTTCCACTCTTAGCCATACCTTTACCAAAGAAGGTTTGTGTATAAAAGACACATTTCAAGTACAAGTATCTATCTGCCACTGTATCTTGTAAAATAATAAGATAGACATAAACATTTTTAAAGGGCACTATGAGAAACAGAAGTTAGTGAGAGGAATGTAACATGCATGCATCACTTTTTTCTGTCCAACAGGAAATAATGTAAGCTTTTAATCATTTACTTACAGACTTAGAAGCAGTGCTAATATATTGCATCACCATTTCTTTTTTGGTATTAAAATCCTTTTCTCTCAATGGCATCTTCTTGTCTTCATTTAAATTCATATCTTCCTAGAATGGGAGAGGAAAAAAAAGAAAAAACATAATGTCATACAACAACAGAATGATTTAAATATAAGAGACAGACTTAAATAAAATGAAGACACAAAAATACGAACTTAGACAACTGAAAGCTGTTACACAAATAACTTTTCATAAGATGTTAATCAAAACCATAAAATCTTTATCCATATTCCCTCTGAACTCAGACTGGAAAAAGAAAACAAACCAGTCAACTATGCTGGGATTAACAAGTGCATCACAACCTTTATTAGTATGCTCTCTTCTTACAAAAGACCTACAGTTTCACACACACATGCAACGAACTACAGAAAAGAATTATTTAATATTTCCCCAAACATTTATAAATGTACTTAAACCAATATTTGGCATATTTTTAATTTCAATTTTAATTTATTCCATGATTCTCTTCTTCCATTTCCAAATGCTTCATCTTAGCAGCAGAATATGGTTTGCACTGAAACTAGTTCACAAATTAATAATCACCTTTGCAACAAGCAAGGCCCAAATTCTTAAAGATTAAATCAACTCCATCAAAACCCCATCATAATTCCCTCACTCCAATATAAATCGAGAGGTCAAAACAAGCAGAGAGAGACCTACACTCAAAACCACACAAGTGACACCTCTGAAATGTCACTAACATTTCTGACACAGGGAGTTCTACTGTTCCAGCCTAGAAATGCTCTGATCATTGTAATCAGTTGCACATCTGTAAGAAATGGCATTTCCTATCATGGTGCAGGTTAAAGAATAAAAGGAAAAAGAAAAAAAAAAGTTTTAAGGAATAATTAACAATTTTGGCACACACATATAAAGCACATACAGCATTACTATGCGCATTACCCAAGCTTAGCAAGAATTACTGCAGTTATTTTCAGCTGAGACTCATGAGGTGAATCCCCACCAGCTTTGGCAGGAGCAATGCTACAAAATCAGTGGGTAATTATCTTGATATCAAAGTTATTTCACCTAGTAAGAAATCAAAGAAAAACAGCACAGACGAGCCTTAGAATTTATACTACATCAAAACTTAAGTTTCTTTGTCTTTCAATAGCTTTCATGCTGAATAGAACAGAATCAAGCACAGTTCCTAGAAACATTTACACTGTTGTATAAATCCAACCTATGAGAAGTTATTGCAAAAAATGCTTGACCCTTGTCCTGGTTTCAGCTGGGATAGGGTTAATTTCAAACTTAATTTGAACAAAAAAAAAACTTTTCACATTATCATGTAGCTATGGCAAATCTCATTCTTCTATTTAAAGTACTTTCCTTCAGACTTGCTCTTTTATGTTTTCTGAAAAGTAGCTTCTGAACTTAAATAAAAGTATCTAACTTCTAAACACAAAAAACCCCCAAAGAATTAAGAAACCTGTCAACACAAACTGTATTCCATAAGCCTAGATATAACAGCAAGTTAATTTATGGGAAATACGGTGTCTGTATATACAGTAAAAAGCAATTTCTTTCTCCTTATTTTTAACAAATGAAACGTCATTAAGACAATTTATACGGATTAGAAGTATTCAGTGACACAAGGGGCACAACAGATATTGCTTAGTTAATAAAATACTTCATCTCCATTCTCTTGTTTCTTAAATAATTGAAATAAATTCTACAGGTGAGCAATACCTCTTTGGAAAATAAGAATACATTATTTCACGTGGATATTTTCCTAATAGTACTAACAGAAATTAAAGGAGCTAAATGACAGTTAATTATTATCTTTAACTGTCTGGTTTTATGAGCTCTTTTACAATTTTTGCTATGAAAACCACACTAGATGCTACTGCATAAAATTTTGGGAGAAGGAAGACATATGCATGCAGGAAAACCTCAAGAATAACGTAAGACATTGAGTAAACCCTCAGAATTTTAAAACTTCTCCCTTCAGTACTAACACATTGACTCTTTTTTTTTGTGCAAAATTAGTCCTAAAAACCTGGCTACAACAACCAAATTGTTCACCAATCCAGCCCCCCAAATCACTTAATTTGATCAGAACAGCAAACTAGAGGCTACAATATATAATTAGCTATGTAATCTACTGTGACTAAACTAGCTTTATTCCAGCCCATTCAAATGTGGATAATCTGAAAAATCCTTTCTGTAGTACATGTTATAGATAAAACAACATTGATAAAGCAGCTTATCAAATACAAGTTTAAGTGCTTTGTTATTCAACAAAACTAGGAAAGCATTCAAATTATCAAGATGTCATCAGTACTTTAACATGTTTTTGCAAAGTAGTTTTAAAACTGGAATTAATTATTTCAGGATCCATGGATATAAGCATTTATATTTATCTAGACATGCAGTAGTATGTTTCTGAGGATTTATTGAAAGTTTCCATTTATTTATGGCATAGTATAACATCACAGACTATCCTATACCAGAATGTCTGTAGGATGGCAGAGGAATACAATCTATATGCAGGGGGTATGTGGAAGGAGGCACACTTTCAAGTTTTATTAAAAACCTCTCTCATTTCCTAACATTTGAGCAACTACCATCTACAGTGAAATTTCTAACAGAACCAAGACATCAAAGTATACCAAGAAAAATGAACCATTTGGCAACAAGTACAAATACAACAGTTGATAACACAGTTAATTATTCATTTTCTTCACCAGTTTAACCATGAAAATCCTGAATGTTATCTCCCAGTTATAGTTGTCAAGAGTTCTACGAAACCTTTTTCAAAACTAAGCTATCATCACTGAGTACTTGGGAGTACAAATTCCACAAAGGTACTTCTCTCATAGCGCATTTCATTTCCTCCACATGCTAGGCCTTGGTAGTCCCTTGGTGTTTCAAGAGCTACTTGTTACTTGCTGTGAGACAGAGAAAGAAATAATAATCTAGGCATCATTCTCCTTGTTAATGTTCTCTTGTGCTCTTCACATTTCAGTCACTCTTCTCTCATGGTCATTTCGTGTTTAGTTTTCAATTGCCCAAAATGTCATCATCACGACAAAAAGCTCAACCTATTGAGGTGCTACCAATGCCACATGATCTTTGTGACTGCTCTTTTGTAGTGCACTAACAATGACAGCTAAGGAAAGAAGCAAATTTGAGACTGCATTTGCAGACAAATGCTGCTTTGGAGGCAGGTCTCGTTTTTTGTAGAAGAGCGACATGGCATATAAATTCAGAACTAAACATGGCTGTGACATTTGAAGGCATAAAAACTCTTTGTACAAGTTTCAGATCATCTTGAAAGGAAGGAAGGACTCTGCAATTCTTGTTCCTCCTCAAAATGTGTTCCATATTCTCACTTCTAATTTTTATTTTAAATATACTCAGAGTAAACGTTTGCAAAAATAATTCCTATACTTTATTCCCTGAGAAACACCCTAATAACCACAAATTACAACTCACAACAACAATAATATTAATAATTCAGGTAAAGATTAGAACACATGCACAGAAGAATATGTGCTCCACCTTTCACTTAGCCATGGTGTCATTCTTTAAGTAAAATAAAGTGTAAGACTCTTACCATCATTTTTTCAAACAGTGCTATGATTTCTCTTTCCGACAGTGGTTTAGGAGCAAACTCCTCTGGGTCCATGGGTGTGGATGACCAATCTGTAGAATGTGACTGCTTCATATGTGGCAGAGGAGGTCTTTCTTTTTTACTTCTTGGAATTCTTATACTGGCAAATCTATCCAACTGAAAACACAAAAGGTGTAACACATCACATACTGCTTCCATTCTATGTAACCCTAATTAAGATGGGTGTTCTTGGAAGTTAAACATCCTTATTTTTCTCTGGTAGCTTACCTGTTATTTAACTGCCTTACTCTAAAGTTTTCCTAAAGATACCTATGATGGTCAGTTGCCTAGCACTGGAGTTAATAGACCAGAATTCCATTACATTAGAGAGAAATCATGCAGAACATCAGAATTTTACAGAAAGTTTGGAGGAATAGATATCTACAAAACCAATTCATTAAGAATTCTTTCCAAGCGTTACATGTAGAATATGAGAGAGCAGGCTTATTTACCAAAAGAATAGTTTTAAAGTGGTTTTAGTTACTCAGAAACAGCTGTACTCCTAACATGGCGACAGAATATATAGATATGCAAAGAAACTACATCTTATTAAAGACAAGTTAGCATAACTAAGACACAGTTCTATTTATTTTCTTATTTGCATCATGTTATACAAAATTTAGTGCCTTTGTTCCAATTATTTAGAAATTCATTAGGAGAAACCATTGACTCCTCTATTAAAGTTACGTAGAGTATGTTTATGATTTCATGAACTATCCATATGACTAATCCCCAGCACACATCAATCGCTCTGGCTTTATTTACCCTTTCAAGTGCCAAAAACCTTCTTTCTAAAAGTGGCTTAAGTTATGGGATTTTTAACTAGTCAGATATTTATCAACTTTTGGATCAAGAGTTACTAAGTGAAACTTTACACATTTTCAATGCTAGAGCGTTTTTTTTAAGGCAGATGGGCAAGGACCAACAGAAGCCAAAGGCAGCTGACACATAATGAGATGCACCACATCTTCACCATCTTTGTAGCACTCTTTTGAATAGATATGAACAGCAACATCACACTTGTCAACACAAAAGAAAGTTACGGAAACATTTGATGCATAAGAGATTTTGGACAAGATTTCAACCTATCAACAGAATTCTATCTTGGAATACTATGCAAAAATATTCTGAGGATTCAATATATCTTTAAGATAAGTATCTTGAGACAAGTACGTCAGTTACCAAACTAAATGACAAGGAAAATTATTATAGCATCTGTGGAATTAAGATCAGAGAGAGCAAAGAAAATCAGTAGCAAAAACTGGGTACAAGTGTTCCACTCTAGTCAGAGCAAGAATTGACTATCAAACATCCATGAAGAGAGGTTTAGAGGAAGAATATAAAGACTTTAATTCTTCCTGTTCAAAATTGAAAAGAAACAGTTTTTGGAACATAGAAATAGATTGTAAGCCACTCACAGACGGTTGTAGAACATGCAAAAGAAGAAAATTAATATAGCATAAACATAAAAGAATTCAGCATGGATGATGGGGCCCTTCCGTGTCACATCAAACCAGCAGGCAATGAGGAAAAGTACACTACAGGAATAATTACATAGGCAAGACGCAGGAAGAAAAAGAATGCAACAAAAGCAAAAGGGAGGGTAACATCACTGGAAGTGGAGAGTCATAAGTCCAAAAACCATCTTACATCTTGACTAGAAAGCAATTTCTCTTCCTCCTTTTAAAATCGGAAGTCTATGGTAAGCATGGGGGGATGAAGCCAGACTTCAAACTGAAGTGACTAGACTGGAATTGTAAAAAAAATCCTATTATATGAGATTTTTCTTTTCAAGCAATGTCTTTCACAGAGCACTGATGAAAGGCAGCATGCCTGCTCCAAAGAATGACTTAGCCAGCAGTTCCTCCATGCCCCCACATCTTCACTATAAAGTGGATAAGCTAAGACACAAGCCATTGTATTTGCAGATGGTTCACGTGCAGGGGTAAAGGGAAGACACTTGGGCTGAAATAACAGATTTCAGCCAATGAATCAGTGAACAGAGAACTTGGAAAAAGAAGGTTTAAGACAGGTTTAAAAACTAGGTTTAAGACAGCTGTGCCCTAAATTCCTTTTCCATTATCTCCTGAAAAATCTCAGTCCCTTCTTTACAGTCTGTGCTCCCCCAGTGTCTTCTCTTCCTTCTCCTGCTCCACACAGCAGCAGCTGTAGCAGTTCTGGCCAGGCAGAACCATTATGAAATACCCTACGCAGTTCCAGAGGTCCAGTAGAACAGACAGCCCTTATTCAGGGAGAAGAGACTATTCCTCCTTGAAAAAGAGATATTTCACTTATACCCATTTTTAGTTTACATTTTGAGTTTAAGCTTCTCTTGAATGTATAGTAGATGGTTGGCATCATTACACATTAAGCCCTAACATTCATATTCTGCATATTCACCAAATCCTATACCACTCATCCTAGAGGAGGAAAGTACATCTTGGAATATATTTGATCAGGCAGAACATATAAGACAAATTAAGATAACATGATTATAAGCACATTTAAACGTGTCAAACTAATTACTTTAAATAATTTAAAACAATGCAGTCTAAAAAGAAGATTCACATACATTAATGAAAGGGAATTCACAACGAGACTTGCACAGCAGTACAGTGTGCATACTCTATATATACCTCCCTTTTGAATTATACATTGATAGTGCTTCAGAAAAGTTAATACCTCTTGGTATTCCATACAGGCGAATAATTTCATGGTCTACAGAAAGCACTATACAGAAAGAATAGAAATTTCATTGCTTGGGTGTAATGAAATCTACCACTGATGCTGCTGGCGATCCAAGTGCATAGAGGAAGAAACAGCACAAAAAAAGTTCAATAATTTTTCCATGTTACACCAAAACATTTTAGATCAGGCTAACCAATGGGCTATAGCTAAGCTTAGCTTTGATACAAAGTTTCACTACAGTTTAAAGCAGGTTTGACCTTGTATCTTTTCTATTTTTGGTATTTATTTTACCAACTAATATATACAGATGCATACAGGACCAGTGCTCTAGAACAATAAGAATAATATTTGTATGAGCCAAAATGAAGCAATCATCAAGGACAAATGGCAAAGTTTTATTTCCTTATTTCATAGGCTCACTATTATTCCACTGAGAACCCATGGAGTAATAAAGTGATTTTATGTCCACACCATGGCCCTGAAAAATCAGAGTTACACAGAGATCCACAATACAAACTTTCTGGCTCATCACACTTTCTGATCAGGTTCCTAGAAAGTAAATCTATTTGTGCTCTCATTTTGATCTTAGTGATGACTTCCTATACCATTTTCTGTAAGAAAATCACATATATTGAACTTACACACTTGATAATGCAGGAATTAATGGTTTAGTTACTGCTAGACTAATTGTTGGCACTACAGTTTATCAAGACATTACCTCCTAACAGAGCTGTTATGTATGCAGGAATGAAAGGTATTACTTCACTGCCACCCTGTCTCCTTCATCTCCCCCTCAATTAGCACATCAAATCACCTATTCTTATATTAAGAAATTCCTCAAAAATTAAATCCAGCACATGCATGTATAAAAACACATTATCATTTTAAGTGAGGGCCTTAGTAATGGCACTGAAAATGGCCCTTGTGATGGCCATGCTTCTTCATCCTCTCCACCCTCTCCAACCTCCTTGTTCTCCTTTATTGCTTTTGCTAAAACATTCTTGAACAGCAACTTTCATATATGTTTCTTCTGCTTGTGTACAGGGGCAAGTGACACCAGCACATGTTGTTTCTCTGCTTCAGAGGCAGTGTTTGTCATCAGGGTTGACCTAACCACAGTGCCTGTCACGGTGGCTGGAGCAGCTGCAGGGCCTGGTGTCTCACTGTCAGATCCAGAGACCTTCTTTCCCTCCTGAGGGCACTGGGCAGTGCTGGACACGGCTCAACAGGCCTGGGCCAGCCCCCAATACACTGCAGTGGTTTGGGTCCTCCTGTGTTGCCAGGGTGACAGCACACCTTTTCCAAGGCCAAAACTTCTATTAGTTTTTCTGGATTATGCACTTGTTATGGGTAAAGCGCAAACACAGACCACCTCCCTAGGTACCGGCCCATACAGTACCACCCCCCCCACTCCAAACTACCCAGTTTTTGGGCAAATGTCTGGGTGATGTTCTTAATTAAGAGTCTGACCTTAAACAAGACCTGAACCATATGCAGCAACATGCTGGCTCCCAGAAAAAGGATCAGGTTGGTTTCAAGGGTATTCAAAGGATATTCAAAATCTTTAAAATTCTCAAAGGCTACTGTAATCAGCCTGGAGGAGAAGGAATGAAAGGAGGAGGGAAGAAAGGTGTAGGAAGGTATCTTCCCAATAGGTTGTCTTTCTGAGAACACAACTTCTGATACCTCACTATGAAGACAGAGCATTACAGAATTATTATGGTTTAACCTAAAATATGTTACTAGAAGTACTGAACAGCCTTTATCTTCCACTCCCATTCTCATGGAGAAAGAAACACATTCACATATATATTAATAATATATAAATACTTATTGTATGGACCATCAAGACACTGATGGTGACCACTAAGCACAATCTACTAGCAGAGTTCTGATATGAAATATACACAGGTACAAAATATTCCTTTCCTGAATGAAGGCATAAAGCCAAGAGTATTGGTTATAGCTTTTTCTCTTTCTCCAGGTGTTCTTCTCACTCTGCTTTATAGATATGTAGGACAAAAAGTACTGCCACCCTTTATTTTCAAGTTCACGTTTTTGACTGCCTGCTATTTATACACTCAGTAAACACATTTTCACATCTGAAAAATCTGGTCAAGCACTACAGCATAGCTCAATGTCCCAGACATTTTGCCAGTCATTTTAATCAGAGAAGCCATGAGCTCAGTCATGAAAGTCTGTTGTAAAACCCTGTTGCTGACACATGACAAAGACTAAGGGGAACATTAACAACATAGGAAGGAACAAAACGATAATACAAAGGGGAACAAATCCTGTGTCTTTACTTGAAATAACTATTTATGCCTACTGGATAGGGAACAGACACAACAAACTGGGTTGCAACAATTTATTTCAGTATCTTCAGAACTTAAAAGCAACCCACTTACCAGCAGAAATACTTCTCAGAAGATCAAAGAAGTTACTTCCAATGACTCTGAGTCAAAGACCTTTTAACATATTTTTCCTCCTTGAAGCTCCAGAAGATTAAAAAAGTATATTCTTTCTTTGGCAGCCAAATTGCTCTACAAGATTAACTTCTTAGTATGTGAGAAATTCCACTGCTAGCAGTAGAGTTTTTAGGAAGAGCAAGACTTGCATAAACCAAGATACACAGAAGAATCCCTTTGATAAAATGACTTCTTATTCCTAATGTGCTCAATCTCAGAGATTATTTTTCCAATCTAAAATGTATAGAATTTAGGCCTGTGCATAATCACATCCTAAATGTATAGACAATATTTCGCTCCGAATCTTACTTCTCTATATACTGAAAATTATACAGCCTTTCTAATCTTTAAAGCAGTTCTATGAATTCAGTATAATTTTATGCTATAAGGAATTTTAGTATGCTTTTCATTTTTGTCTCCATAAGATACCTTCTAATAAAATTCTGTTAATATGCAGGTTTTGTTAACCTTTCTGAGCCTTACTCTCTCTCTCTCTCTCTCTCTCCCTCTCTTCCAACACTGAGGCAGGCATGCCAGCAAACTGCATCTCAGGAAGTGGAAGATCTTCTCCCCAACGGGCAGGAGGGGACCTAAGAGAAAGGGAGAATGAAGGTAGGTCCCTCCTTGGGGTGGCAGGTGAATCCTCTCCCAGCCTACCAGGGGAGCTGTCCCAACACATTTGTTGCCTGGCTAAACAGAGAACTTAGGTTGGAATTCAGGGTTGAGGGGAGAGGAAGAAAGGAAAAAAAAAAAATGTGTATCATCTCTGGAAGGAAGGTCAGATAACTTGGCGGGACTGCAAGTATGCTGTATGGTTATGTAAGGAGAAAAAGTAGAAGAGTCAAAGCCAAACTGGAACTTAATTTAGCCACTGTTGTTACAGACAACAAAAGTTTCTATGAATAGATTGCCAGCAAAGTAGGGCTATGGAGAGTCTCCCTCCACTGCTGCATGCAGAGTGTAGCGTAGTGTCCGGGGATGATAAAAAGGCTGATGTATTTAATGCCTTCTTTACCTCAGTCTTTAATACCAAAACCAGTTGTGCTCAGGAAACCCAACTCCCAGAGATGGAAGCTAGGGATAGGGAGCCAGGTGTAGCCCCCATAATCCAGGTGGAAATGACTAATGATCTGCTATGTAAGTTAGACATCCACAGTCTATGGGCCTGGATGGGATGCACCAGAGAATAATGAGGGAGCTCATCAATCCACTTTCAAACATTTAACAGCAGTCCTGTTTATCTGGAGAAGTTCCAGTTGACTGGAAATCAGCAAATAAAAGGCTCACCTACAAGGATTGGAATGATCCAAGGAACCACAGGCCTGTCAAACTAACCTAGGTACCAGGGTGTCCTGGGCTGATTTTATGCCATTTTATTTATTTCCGTATCATCTGCTTATGCCCAGGAATGGGTCCTGTAACTTTAAGCTGGGAAGGGGAGCAGCCAGGGAACTCCAGCATGGTTTGCTTTTAAACTCCTCCAGGTACTGTATTAGCAGGGCACAGTTAGTTTACATTCCTCACTAGCTGGCAGCCCTGTTAGCTAGAAAAAGAAGGTTTCCTTCCTCTGAGACTGCAGCTTTTTGCTTCTTCTTCTTTTTGGACTATTCAGCTTATTTTCTTTCGTCTGAAAAATCAGACCATCTCCAGGTGAGACATTCGGCGGGACCCTCGTCGGGAGCTGCCAGAGCCACCTTCAGCCCCACCTGAACTTTGGGAGAAGCTAAGTCAGAGAAAGAAGGGACTCTAAAAATCCACCATCTTTCTCCACAACAGAGAAGGTTTATTATCTAACATTATTCCTTTTCTTTTCCGTGCCTGCGTGAACCTTGCTTGTTAAATAAACAGGGTGTTTTCTCACTTTCCTCCAAGAAAATCTCTTTCAAACCTTGGCTGGGGGAGGGGCTGAAATCTCCCTTTTAGAGGAGACACCCTTTCGGGAAGTTTCCTCCCAAGTTTGTCTCAAATGGGGACATCGGGAAAGTCATGGAACAGATCATCCCAAGTGCCATCACACAGAATGTACAGGACAACCAGGGCATCAGGCCCAGCCAAATGGTTTTAGGAAAGGAATGTCCTGCTTGACCAACCTGATCTCCTTCTATGACCATTTGACCACACTCAGTGGATGAGGGAAAGGCTCTGGATGGTGCCTCCCTAGACTTCACGAAAGCATTTCACAACATTTCCCACAGCATTCTCCTGGAGAAACTGGCTGCTCATGGCCTGAACAGGTGCATTCTTTGCTGGGTGAAAAACTGTTTGGATGGCTGAATACAGGGAGTGGTAGGGAGTGGTAGTGAGTGGTGCTACATCGAGTTGGTAGCCAGTTACATGTGGGGTTCCCCAAGGCTCAGTATTGGGGCCAGTCCTGGTTAATATCTTCATCAATGATCTGGACAAAGAGCTTAAGTGCCCTCTCAGTCACTTTGCAGGTGACACCAAGTTGGGTGACAAGTGTTGATCTGTTGGAGGGCAGGAAGGCTCTGCAGAGGGATCTAGACAGGCTGGATAGGTGGGCTGAGAACAGCAGCCTAATGTTCAATGAGGCCAGGTGCCAGATCCTGAACCTGGATCACAAAACCCCTTGCAGAGCTACAGGCTGGGGGCAGAGTGGTTGGAAAATGGCCCAGGAGAAAAAGACCTGCAGGTGCTGGTTGACAGTGGTTGAACACGATCCAGCGTGTGCCCAGTGGCCAAGAAGGCCAATGGCATCCTGGCCTCTATCAGCAACAGTGTGGCCAGCAGGACCAGGGCAGTGACTGCGCCCCTGCACCCAGCACTGGTGAGGCCACACCTCGAATCCTGTGTTCACTTGTGGGCCCCTCACAACAAGAAAGGCATTGAGGTGCTGGAGTGAGCCAGAGAAGGGCAATGCAGCTGGTGAAGGGTCTAGAAAGCAAGTCCTATGAGGAGCAGCTGAGGGAGCTCGGACTGTTTATGTTGGAGAAAAAAAGAGGCTCAGGGGGGACCTCCTTGCTCTCTACAAATACCTGAAAGGAGGTTTTAGCAAGGTGGGAGGTGGTCTCTTGCATCATCTCAAGTGAAAGGATGAGAGGAAATGGCCTTAAGTTGCACCCGGGGAGGTTCAGATTGGACATTAGGAAAAAAAATCACTGGAAGAGTGGTTAGGCATTGGAATAAGTTGCCCAGGGGCATGATGGAGTAACCATCTCTGGAAGTGTTCAAGAGGCATCTGGATGTGGCATTTGATATGGTCTAGGGATGATTATGGTGGTGCTATGTTGACAGTACAACTACATGATCTTGAAGGTCTCTTCCAACATTGACGATTCTGTGATTCTTGGAATGTGGAGCACTCAAGAGAGATAATTTGATATCTCAGGTATCTGTTTTCCACTCCTCTCTGGAGCAGAATGTGACTGCCATCTTCGCAGATAGTAAACAAACAAGCTAAAAGACGCACATGTGTGTAAAAAGCAAGGTGTTTCTGAACTTAATGAGGATTTGTCACTAAAAGTAGATAATTCATCAGCATCTCACAAATAATCCAATTCAAATATTGAAATGCAGTCTGCATTTTAGATTCTCAACATGTTGCTAACATACCTGAATCTAAAAACAAAAAAAGTTCCTGGTCGCCAACATGCAACACTATATTTGTAAGAAATTGATTGGGAGTAATAAAATATAAATATTTTATAAAGCATAAAGCAGCAGTAAGTTAACATGCAAATGACTGCCCATAAGAAGAAAGAAAATACATTATTTCACTCAAAGCTACAAAATCAAGTAATCTTAAATCTTCAATTTCTTAATCTTCTCGTACTACAAATGTTGTCCTTGTCCCAAAATCAGACACAGAAAGTGTAAACCAATAGAAAACTGAAATTGAGGGATAAAAAGTGTCCATTTGAAATGCCCCTCATTCCAAGATGATGTTGCAAGTAAACAGAATATCCATCTTTAAAAGTATTTAAAAGATCTCAAATGTTGTGGCGTTGTAAATTTTTTTTACTGTTAACCTTTACTAAATATCTGTCATTTTCCTTTTTAAAAATATATATATAAATGAACAATTTGGTACTACTCTGCCAATGAGGTTTCATTAGTCTGTGAAGGGGCCTTTGGCATGCTCTGAGAAATTTAAGGAATTGGGAGAAAGTTTGTTTACTACAGAGCTGACAGGTGTTTTCTCCTTATCCCAAAAATCCACAGTAAAATTGCTGACTTTTTGGGGCTACGATTACAAGTTGGACAAGTCCAATAAGCTATGTAAAGGACAAGTGCAATAAGACAGCAGTCTAGCCTCTTTAACAGGAAAAAAAAGCACCTCAAAAAAACAAATGGCAAGACCTAGTGCATCCCAACTACAACCCTTACATGACACTATCAAAACTTTTCTAGTTATCAGAAAATACTTTTGCTTTAGAAGGTTGATAGCATTTCCTTAACTCTCCAAGATAAATGCAAGTTTATACAATCAAACTTGTATTATCAGCCAGTCAGGCTCAAATTTCTTAATAACAATTTCCATCCAATGAAACTCTGCTAAAGAAACAGAAACAGATTATTTAAGTCAACCTAGGAACTATAGGCAGAGGCAATATGCTCAACACTACTAAGTTTGCACAGCTAATCAACATAACCTGACTGCTGGTTCCCAAGCTTGGAAACAGCCGCGTTTCTCAGCACCTGTTGCGCTGTCCACCATAAATTTCTCTGCACTTCAGCTCCCAGTTACACACAGAAGTACTTCAGCAAGAACTCTGTACAGCACTGAAGTCTTAACAGCTGATCTTTAGGTGATGACAAAACATTACTTCCTAGGGAAATTCAAAGACTTTGTAATATAATGTATTTTAAGAAAAGATATTATTACCTACAAAAGAATAGTACAGGCAGTGAAATAGGTAACTTCAAGAGCAAGAAAAAAATCTGCTTTGTGGACAGATGCAGAACCTCATCTCTGCTCAAATTTGAGAAGCATGGTGTTAAGCATGATACACTTAACCAAATATACTTAACATGATTTGAACGAGCATTAATGAGTTTCACAAGCAAATGGTACTTTGTTAAACATGTTATTTTAAGCTAGCCATGCAGCCTAAGTAACTTTAATATTAAACGTGCAATCACAGATAACTATACTGCACGTAGATTGGCACAATTACCTGTGTCAGGCTCATTTAGCTGTGATTACAGCATACTTCAAAGCTATCCATACATTTTTGCTACTCGTACTGATTATGTTACAGATAATTACCAGTTCAGTGAGACTTTGCCAATTAACTAAATTATCTTCAAAGTTAAAATAGTTTCTTGTATCAGTAAGGTTATTTGCTTAGTATAGCCAAAGCAAAACTTAAGTTGTCTTACCACATCATCTGTCAGTGTCTTGATATTTAAGTGCTGTAAATCAAACAGGAAAGCAGTCATGTCAAAATTGTGCAGTAAAAATTTAAAAAAAGAAAAGCTCAGTTATAGTTACTTTTATTCAAAATCACATGCAAGTTAAACAGTGTTGAATCCTGACACTTGAAAAAAAGCAAGTTTCTTGGCAAGTAGTACCTGGTTTGTTTATAATGCACAGCAAGTCATACAGATTTTACAAATCTTCCATTTGATCCTCCAACAGAGTATCAGAAGAATATGAACCAAGCACAGCTTGAAACAAGGTGTTTTACTATATTTTATAACTAAATTATATTTTATAGCTAAATATACAGATGACCTGCTCATCATTCAGCTACTAGACTTGTGTCTTCTCACGATGGTTGTGGGGACACCAAGAACAAATCATCCGGAGATTTCAAACTCAATAGAACACAGAGCTCCTCAGAAGTCCAAAAATATCCATCAAGCTGCAACACTCAAACTACTCACATTGTTGAACAGTCTCAAGCAACGCCTCTGTGGCAAACAGCGCACAAAGTTGTGAGCAGAAACTGAACTAAGCATTTAATAATAGCAACATCCAAAAAATCTATAGATCACTCAAAACAGCAGTTCCTGAATCAACATTTGCTCTCCACTGCACAAACACAGCAAGTGCTAGGATGTACACCTCTTTCACAAAACCAAAGAGCAGCACAGAACATTGGCAACAGATCAGTCTGTTGCAGTGATCCCATGTATTGTTTTTATGAAGAGGCTGAGAACAGACTAGGCAGGAAAATGTCAAGAATGTGAAGTCACATACTTAGTGAGACAGACCCTTACCTTTCTCTTAGACTCCCTTCTCTGCCTAGCGTGCGCAGCTTGGCAACAGCTATAGCAACTGTCAACGATTATATCCTAATTAACCAGATTTGGAAACTCTTCACCAAGTCAACAATACTTGGCTATCACTCTTTACAACAACCTGAAAGGAGGTTACAGCAAGGTGGGGGTCAGCCTCTTCTCCCAGTTAACAAGCAATAGGAGAAGAGGAAATGGCTTCAAGTTGCTACAGTGGAGATTAGCTTGGTTATTATGAAAAATTTATTCACTGAAAGGGTAGCCAGGCACTGGAACAGGCTTCCCAGGGAAGTGGTAGATTCAACATCCCTGGAAGTGTTCAAAAGGCATGCAGAGATGCAGCACTTGGGTTTGGCAGTGAAGGTGGTGGTGCTGGGCTAGTGATGATCTCCAAAGCTTCCAACTTTAATGGTTCTATGACTCTATGATCATTACTTCTGACATCTTCTCTGGCTCATCCCTCAGAATTAAAGAACAATTTGTGTTAAGTCAAATATTATCACACAATAGCTCTAGTCTGAATAGTGTCAAGAAACTGAGGAAGAAGTGTCTGATGGTTATGAAGTTAAAAAACAAATGAGGTGCAAGGAAACAGTATTCAGTGATACACTAAGTTGTACTATTTTTTAAAAAGTGTTAAAAAATGAGCTGGGTCACTATTGAACCTTTATGATAATGTCATTGCATGTTCTAATAGGTGAGGATTTGTAATAAATGAAAACAAGTAAGTGAAAATATTCCAATCCAGACAGGAGTCTGAAGATCTGTATCCTGATCTTCTCACTGGTGTTCTCCTGCCACAGGGGTAGATCAGACTTTTATTCCAGACACAGCTATAGAGCTGGGTTTTATTACTTGTTTTTCCCATCCTGCTAAATAGCTACAAAGATAGTAAAAGTGTTAATGGGTGTCATTTGCAAAAGCTCACGACTTCACATTTAGCAAGGTTTGGTATAATACTTCTATCCTTAAGTGAGCAAAACGCCAGGAGAAAGCACTAACATATGGTCTGACACTGCAACTATGTAGTGAAGAACATAAAAATTTATTCCTTCTTCATAGAGATGACTTAAATCACTAAGCCTTAAGCAATGCACAAATACCATCATGGAGCTCCTCTAACATGGCAGGAGATTACATAATCTGTTTAGAATGAAAACCATCTACATTCTATGCTTTGAGTGGAAATTCAAGATTCATGTCAAACTCATGTACACTCCACCAAAAAAAAAGGCAGGGAAGCAACAATATCAGGTTCATTTCCACTTAAGAACAGATGTTGGATGTTTTGCAACTGTTCCATACAAGACACCATCATCATGCAGGTAACCAGGCAATTTCAGACTCAGGTTTTGTTCTTTAAAAAAGACAGAAGTTAGTGGGATAGTTCAAGCCAGTATTTTACTTTTCATTTAAGTTGTGAAATTCAGCAATGCAATTTACTGTGATAAAGGGTGAAGTTTCCCATTTTGTATATCTGAACATCTCACTGACCCAGGTCATCTGACTAATTTGTGAAAAAAGACTACCACATAACCAATTAAGGACATCATAATAGTATAACACACTCGATACACAGATATGAGTCTTCTCTCAAAGTCTTTGTCTTACTGGACACCTGGAATACAGAAGTCTAAAAGTACCAGCATTTCTTTCATAAAAGGTTGTGGAATCTAGTTTGAAAGTAAGTGCTAAAAGCAGGTTCTTAAGTAAAAATCTACTTAACTAGCACTAAATATCATCACTGGTGATGTATTTGGAAAGTTTCTTTATAAAGGAGAAGAAACTCCATGCAAACTACAACCTCATGTTCAGCTCTTTCAGCACTCCAATATTAAAAGGCTGAATGACTTGCTGTAAGACATCTCTAAAGACTTATTTAGTGAACTTTAGGCTATAATGCTTCTCAGTCAGAGGAGTTGGTTTAAACATGAGAACTAGGGTTATCTTTTTCCCCTCTCCTTCACCAAGTTCTTCTCTTCTGACAAGGCTGTACAAAGTAAAACCAGTTGACAGCTTTACTGGTCTTCTACAGCATTCAAGGATACAGAGATGTGGAACTCTGCATGTGGCCTTAACAACAACAACAACAACAAAACTTACCAAACTGGATCTTTTAATGGCATTACATTTAGAGGAGTGTTGTGACTCAAGAACAGGAACATATTTTTATTCTTGACCAACACATAAGGGGAAAAATAATTAGACCAGGAGTCAAGTAAAGACCAGGTGGAGGCTGGAGTGCACCACAGGGACATATTTCTATTTTCAGGCTCAGATACATCAGTTCACAAAAGACACATTCTCCTCAAGTGAACAGGTTGCCCTAAACACAGGCCCGCAAGTAAATAAATATGGCTTAAGTAATATTCCTATAATATTCAGTCACTGCTAAAAATGTTAAGTAAGTTTACAGAATACTGCTCTGCAATGGATGAAAATATTTATATACTATTCTGTGCCTTCCATGAACTACTCCACAATAACAAAATTATTGCTTTGAAAGCATAGGAGCTATGTACAAGTATTCCTCTAGTCTGTTTATCATGTAGAAAATAGATATGCAAAACTGGAAAACAAATTATCAATATTTTAAGCATGCTGACATCATGTTTTCTAGTCAGAGAGATACAAAGTGTGAAGAGACTAAAGAGTTAATTAGAACAGTCCAGAAGGAGAGATTTATCAGTAGCACCTACAGTTAGAAAAGCAGAAGTAACACCATTGCTGAGTCTTCAGCTATACAAACACTTTTATAAACAACTAAATTTTAAAATTGCCCTCTTCAAGGTAACTTAGCTTTTAGTCTGGGACATGGAGGAAGAGGTCATTTTGTTTTGCAGTTGAGTAGAAGCAGTTCACTTAAAGCTAAGTCCAATGAAAAAGAAATGCACAGGTGTATCATTTTTGAAGAAAGCAAGCAATCTGACAGAATTACTCCTTATGGGAGATGATGACCCTCAGGCACACTGTCAAATAACCAATTACATCAGACAGAGGATATACACACACATGCAGTATGTGGCACAGTGTTCTTGAGCTGGCAAAAGCCTGAGCTCAAAAACTCCAAGGATAGTGAGAGCCTTAAACAGAAGCCGAGAGGGACAATAGGATACAGGGGCTGAGTTTCACAACACAAGCACAGCACCAAGAGGATTGCTCCAGAGACTGAAAGAGTTACTGTGTCTCTTGAAAAGGTTGCACATGATGAAGCCATGTGTGATGAAACTTTCAGACCACGCAGTTAAAGGAAGCCAAATACTATTTGGCTTCACATACATTCACCGTAAAGAATCATATTGTCATACACAAGATGATGATCTTATAATGCAGATCCGAACAGCAGCACATACTTGAAGTTCATCTGCAAGATGGAATTTAATAACATGAGGCATTGCCGATATAATTACCCCAATCAAGTCCAGGTAGAAACAGTGAAGCAAAGCAAAGCAATGACAAATCCCACTTAATTGGATCAACAGTACTAGTCTGATCTTTTGTGTCATTACATCTATTTCCCTATCTTTGTATATGCATATTTATAGACAAAATTCTGTCTAGATGTGGTACAAGCAGTTCAGGCAAACAGAATCAGAATTCAGGAGAATGACATCTCACAAGGGACTCTGATCCCATGTCTTCAGCATTTTTTCCACCAGCACTACAGGTCAGTGTGGCCTGGAACCAGTGAAGACTATTCTAGTACAATATTGAGTATAGCCTGTATCATCTAAGAGTTTGGGCACTCTACCAAAAGGGACAGCATCTACATTCTCCACAAGCGGTCTTTTCACTGTGACATAAGCACAAAGTGATGTTGCTTATCTAACTTCCTGAATGAAAGCAGGTTATTTAGACACAATGTTTGGTACTTGAGATCAGATCATGCCTGGCAAGGATGGACATTGCTAGTATGACAGACACACCAACAAAATATGATTTGTTGATCATAAATGGAAATAGAAGACAGACAAGCATACTGCCATATACTCTGGCCAATATGAGAGAGGTTTTAGGCATGCAAAATAACAGGATGTCAGGCAACTAAACAACAATTTCAACATGCATGTCCTCCACCACCCTGAAGTACTTCAATTTACAAAAAAATTAAAAACCCACAGTCCAGATCTTTTGGGATCTTCATTTTTGCCTTTTTTGCAGATGAAAACAAAGAAACAAACCCACATATAACACCCCTCCAAACCATCATGCACATGTATAAGTTCTTTGATACATTACAAAGAGTTTCCAGGCTGCATGTGGCTATGAGAAAAGAAAAAAAAAATTGAAAAAAAGGAAGGCTTAAGCAAGATGAGTTTTAGAACAACCAGCCAGTTTGTGCCGGAACACTGAAGACAAACGAAGACTAGGGATTTCCATATAATCACATAATCCCCTCCGCACCTTTGTAAATTCAAAAGTGAGCAAGAACGCATTGCCATTAATTTTATCACCAAAAAAAGATTCAACACTAGCTGTTTTTTTCCCAAAAGATATTCTCCAGCAGAAACACAAGTAGAAGACCGAATCAAGGATAGAAGGAAACCTGTAAACTCAGAGAAAAGTTAATTGGATGATTACAGTGAATGCTATTACTTTAGGATCTCCTTTGTAACAATATTCCCTCAGTAATTTTGTTACCTCAGTCTGAATGCGCAATTTACAAACTGCACAGCATTTCCTGCTTTTAATTTCCAATATACTACTTCAGCATTTAGATAATGGCTTTATCACACACTCTCTCTCTGCTGCTTGGAAAGCAGTCTGGAAAGCAATTGGAGCAAAACTATCTTAACATGACAGGTTCTACACAGTAATATTCTTTAGGCACTGATGAGTTAAATTCAAAATTGGTGCTTACAGGTAAGATCATATAACAGAGTGCCAGAACACAGCACTAAAATTTAATATCATAACCCACAGCGTTAATTCATGCCAACAAAAATAACAGCATGAGGAATTTACAGTTTTACAAAGCTGCGATAAAGTGTTTTAGGTAACATCTGTTCAGCAATCATTTCTTTAAAAGACTAATTTAGATTCAAGGTCTTACACTGCAGCATAACTGCAGCAATAATTCAGTCACTTTGTAATTAAAGATATTGACACAGATTGGTCTTACCTTTCTACTCTATGCCAGAAAAATGGAAGTGCTTTTCCTCTTAACTACATCTTTCTTTGATTTATAGACACTGTTAAATGCAACTGTTAATTTGTCTATTTTTAACAGATTGGTGTAAACACAAAACCCTTCTCGACTCATAAATTTCATAAAGAACTTATCAAAAACATAACCTGAAAGTCACTGAAGTCAGGTCAATGCTATTCTGAAATTAATAGACACATCTCTAATTTGAGCTAGAAATTGAAGTTGATCTTTTGAGGACTAGTGTCTACAAGATGTAGTATCAGTAAAGTGCAGTTGGAAGTCATATAATCTAGTACTCACTGTAATGATTTCCAAACATTTCTAAGGCAAGGGGGTAATCAAGGAGAGGAAGTGGTAAACAACTGCTTTTTACCCTACCCTGCCCCAGCAGATTTCAGAAGTTTCTTGCTAGGTCAATGTATACATAGAGAACAAGTGTAGTATCTGCCATCCTTCAGTGGATTTCCTCTTTTTACAAGGTACTAAACCAAAAAGGTGGATGCATGAGCTTCCAATAAGCTGAAGTACCACAGAAATTCTTTTACCCTTTTAAGAGTCCCACTCTTCTAAAAACTTGGACGTGCTGAACAAAGTCATGCTGTTATGTGCTTCAAAATGAACCATCACTCCTTTAAAAAAAATATTTAAAATGATTCTGCAAAAGAACCGAGGCAACTGAGGCTTAAAACTCATTCACTTCTTCTGAGAAGCTAGTTTATTCAGGAGTCCTTCAAGGCCTCATTTGACAGGGCTAAACAGATATAGTGGTGGATTCCAATGCCTCTTTCTGCCCCCTCCACCCATCAAATGCAGTGGGTTTTAAAAAACAGTATTTTCCTCAGTTAAAAAAGAATTTTCTTTAGAAGGAAAAAAAAAAACCAAAAAACCAAGGAGGTACATGTTAATGATGTCATCTTTGTCAACCAGTAATCCAATTTCACCTCAAGGTTTGTCAGGGAATCAAATTATTTTTCAGATTAGCATATCTGCTATGACAGATCAATATGTTGCATTGACTGGAAGGGTCCAACCTGGAACTAATTTTCAAGCCTTGCACACTGAGAAATATTACACTCACACAATCTGTATTACTTGAGGTCAATAAATCTAACAGCTAATTTAATTTGACAAATGTACAACAGATAGAAGCGTAACTGAAATAACATGAGGTATGGCGCTCTTACGTACCCCAAACACAGAAAAGGGCACAGGCTAAACCTAAGACTGGATTACAGAGAGCCCAAAGGGGTGAGGCAGGCTTTACGCATTCTGATGCATAACTAATTTAACTAATAAAATTACATTGAAGATGTATTACAGGAAGAGTTAGATGAAAATAAGTCAAGTTGCAAAATACCTCTACAATCATCGAGTCCCAACCATAAACCAAACACTGCTAAGTCCATCACTAAACCACGTCCTTAAGTGCCACATCTACACATCTTCTGAACACCTTATGAGACGGTGACTGAATCACTTCTCTGGGCAGCCTCTTCCAGTGCTTGAGCACCCTTTCAGCAAAGATGGTTTACCTAATACCCAATCTAAACCTCCCCTGATGCAACTTGAGGCCCTTTCCTCTTGTCCTGTCACTTGTTACTTGGGAGAGGACACTGACCCGCACCTCACTACAGCCTCCTTCCAGGCAGTTGTAGAGAGCAATACGGTCATCCAGTGAGTTAATGGCACACCTAGAATATAACCTATGTTCAATCCGTAATTCTTCAGTCCCTATCAACACCCAAGGATAAAATCTTTGCTTTAAGAGATTATTTAAAGATGAAAAATAGGACTATCATCTAGGATGAAATGCTTTTGAAAATTGCAGTTTGACAAAGCATTCTCATGATTTAAGGACATTCTCACCTATCCCTGATTAAAGAGAAACTGGGCAGGGGAACAGGAAGAGGCCAAAATAAAAAAAAAAAAATTATCAAAACACATACCTCCCTACAAGATGATTATATACCCTATAAAATTGAGTCAGAACCCCAAATTCAACCCCCTTTATTTTCTGTAGCTGTGACCTCAACACTGTGACCTCAGTCAGCTGATGCCCATATTGAAACATTATCAAAATCACCCTTTGTGCTGGTTGGGCATGACTCATTCCTTTGTTTGTGTATGGCAGGAAAAATAGGGGCAGAGCCACAGGAGTGGTTTTTTGTGAGAGGACCAATTCCGTCAGGCTCTGGGAATGGACATGCTACTGAACTAATCAAAAAGTTGGTAGCGCCTCTGTGATAAACATTTTTAAGGGCATGTAAAACAAAGGGGAGAGAAGAAACCGTGGTGGCCACTCCCTCGGGCCGGGGGGACCATGGCCCAGGGCCATGCGGCCCAGGTCCACCAGGCCGGAACCGCGAAGCCAGGCCTGCCGGGCTGAAACTGCGAAGCTGGGGCTGCCGCGCCAAAACTGTGGAGCCGGGGCCACAGGAAGTCTGGACACGCGGGCAACTCAGAACCGCCAGAACTGCTGGAGCCACCCAAACTGTGGAAGAAAGCCCAGAATCGCTGGAGCCGTGCAGAGCCACCAGGGCCACGGGTGCATGGCATGGCCATGCGCAGCGGATGCAGCAGCTGGAGCTATCTCAGTCCAGCCTGCGGTGAACTTTGCTTTATTTTAGCTGCTTCTGACGAGCTGCGCTTCAGGCAGAGGAGCGGAACTGGCACTGGCAGAACTCTTTCCCGGTGCCCAGCATGATGGCACCAGCACTGCGGTGACGGACACTCCCCGCATGGCAGTGGTGGGGGCCACATGGACGGCAGCAGAAACATGGCAAATGATTCCCCAACATGAAACCCAAACTAAATCGACTTCTCAGCGCTGCAGGTTTTTTTTGAACTGGTAAAACTTGTTAACAGTGGTGTTTGCAGACAACAAGTTTTTAGCGTTTTTTTCCTTCTTTTGTTTTCCCTTTTGGTCGGAGAAGAGAAAGAAGTGAGCATGCGAGAAAGACAACATGGCAACACCAGAGTCGGTAAAGAGAGAGGGGAAGGGGGTGCACTAAGGTTGGAACCGGGTTCCTTCTGTGGGCAGTGGTAAGGACTATAGTGAAACAAACTGTATCCCTATAATTCATGAGTGCATGGGGGGATGTAAAGATCCACTGAGTGGCCAGTGAGAAGAGGTGCTCATGCTGGAGCAGGTAGATGCTAAAAAAAGCTGTGATCTAGTGGAAGACTCAGAGAGAAAAGACCTTTTGTTTCTAGAGATAGAGAGCCCTTGCTTCCAAACCAGAACAGCTCATCCTTAAAAGACTACACCCCATGAACTAATGACCCAGGCAAATCAGTATTGGGAAGACTGTTTTGTCCGTGGGAGGGACTCACATTGTAGCAAGCAGGTTGGGCAGGCTGCTACTCTCTACAAATTAAAACCACGCTGAAAAAGCTTGCAGAAAACTATCCCCTGTAAGAAGGACCCCATAGTACAACTGAGAGAATCTCTTCCATGCTTTGTATCCCTGCATGTTCAGTGAGAAAGATGGAAAGGTTGGGGGGAGGGAAGGAAGGTGTTTTAAAACTTATGTTACTCTTGTTATCCTCTTCTAATCCTGTTAATAAATTTACTTTATCATTTTAAACTAAGCTTTGTTTTTGCCTTAAAATATTTCTCCCGCGATTCTTATTCTCAATCATGAGNTTTGTTTTTGCCTTAAAATATTTCTCCCGCGATTCTTATTCTCAATCATGAGCCCCTTAGATGATTTTCCTGAGTTATTTTTGAACCACAACACCCTTGCATAGCCTGAGAAGTCTAGACATATACCAAACAAGCTCACCTGCAGTGGCTGCCAACCCCTACCACAGCGGAGGCAATGCTCCACATCCAGCCTCTGGAGCCCCCAACCCAGCTCCTGAGTAGC